>PVHX01016986.1:6940-41552 GCA_004024805.1 Geosciurus inauris | reverse complement strand
AACGATGGCTTTCCAGCTTACTTGTAGCTCTGAGAAGCTGCCTTCCCTCCTCCACCCATGACCTCATCACTCTGACCTCAGCTTCTGTCATCACATCTCCTTCTGTGACTCTGAACTGCCTGCCTCCTGCAAGGGACGCTGTGGTTCCACTGGGTCCTGGTGACCCAGGATCCTGTCTCAGGAGTCTCAACTCCGTCACACTGTGAAGTCCTTTTTCCCATGCAAGGCAACATGGTCAGAGGTTTTGGGGTGGGGTGGGACATCTTTGGGGGCTGTTCTGCCTGTGTCTTTCCCCCAGGACTGTACCACCTTCCTCACCAACATCTCGCACGCCCATCCTGTGGTTCTAGTAGGTGGCTGCGTCCCAACATGCCTTCAGTTTACTCTTCCCTGGTGACTAATGATGTTCAGCATTTATTTTCACATGCTTTTTCCTCCTTTGGGATGTGTCTGTTCAGATCCTTTGCTGATGTTTTGTTCAGTTTGTTTGTCTTATAACTGAGTTCCAGGACAGAACATTTTTTTCAATCTCAACTGCCAAATTGGCTCTCCATTCACAACTGCACGTCACACGCTTCACGCATGTAGGCAGGGCCCCATCTGCCCCTCCTTTGATCCTCCTCTCCCTCTGGTCTCTGCCAGCTCCCTCCCCTGCTTCCTCCATGGTTTTCCTGGGTTTGGAGACAACAGGGTCCATTTGACACCTGGGAAGGAGGCTTAGCTCTAGAATCTTACTGTCCAATGTGGTAACCACTGGTCACATGAGGCTGCTGAAACTGAATTTAAATGGATTAAAATTGAGCGCATGGGGCTGGGATTGTGGCGCAGTGGTAGCGTGCTCGCCTAGCATGCGTGAGGCACTGGGTTCGATCCTCAGCACCACATAAAAATAAAATAAAGATATTCTGTCCACCTACAACTAAAAAAATAAATAAATATTTTTAAAAAAATTGAGCGCATGCCTGTAATCCCAGCACTTTGGGAGGCTAAGGCAGGAGGGTCACAAGTTCAAGGCCAGCCTGGGCAATTTAGCAAGACCCTGACTCAAGCTGGGTGTGGTGGCACACGCCTGTAATCCCAGCACTTTGGGAGGCTGAGACAGGAGAATCGTGAGTTCAAAGCCAGCCTCAGCAATGGCGGGGCGCTAAGCAACTCAGTGAGACCCTGTCTCTACATAAAACACAAAATAGGGCTGGGGATGTGGCTCAGTGGTCGAGTGCCCCTGGGTTCAATCCCCAGTACCAATAAATAAATAAATAAAATGGATTAAAATTAAGATGAACAATTTGGTTCCTCAGCCTCATTTGCCCTATCTACATAATCCATAGCCACACGAGGCTGTGGCTACCATGTTGGCAGCACAGATGGTCCATATTCCCATCCTGATGGAAAGTTCTAGAAGTCTCTGGAGTGGCGGGAGGGACCAACCTGTGTCTCACAGCAAGTGCCTTTTCTAAGACAGCACAGGTGTACCATTATGCTAAACAACTGCCTTTCCCACTGAGGGTGAGGAAAGGAAGACATCAAGGAGCGGACAGAAGGGGAAAAAACATCCAACCATAATAATAATGATAACTGTCTGGCACTTTGTAAGTACTTATTACATTTTTAAAAATACACAACTACCATCTAATGAGTGCTTACCAAGTGCCAGGTACTTTCTTGACTGTGTTATCTGACATGTGTTTATGCCCAGGGAATTAGGACCAGCAAGAGAGAGGACACTCACCCAGGCCCCTTCTTTTCCAAATAGCAGAGGGACGAACTGTTTAAGCTCCACACACCACTCTGGGCCAGCCATCTGGGACGGAGAGCTCTCTGAAACACTGGAACAGGGTTCATTATCTCCCCTACCAAACCTGCTCTAGTGCTTGAACTTCCCCTCACAGCCAATGGCCTCTCCCAGTGAGCAGAGCTGGTGTTAGATACAGGGGCACAGCCTCACTGCCTCGCCCCTTGCCCAACCCCTGCAGGTGGCCCTCCTGTCGACTATCTTTATCCTCATGACCACAGCCTCAGTTCAAGCCTCTCCCACCTGGTGCCTTGCCTGAGCCTCCTCACCCTCGGCCCATCCCCTGACACTCAGACATTCTGGAGTCTTTCTACACCCAGAGCTGATTCTGCCCATCTCTGCTCACAGCCCTCCTGCAGCTCCCCAGTATTTGTAGGACAATACCCCAGTCTCTCTGCTTGGCATTGGAACTGTTCTGTTTCATCTCTGCAAAAGCACATTTCCCTTTACTGAAAACTCTCCGTTCTCCATCTCTGGTGAACTCCTACTCAACCTTCAACACCCAAGTCATACATCCCCTCTTCCCAGAAGCCTTCCCTGATTCCTTCAGACAGACCAGTCAACATCTCCTCTGAGCCTCTGCACTGTCAGACCTGGTCTGTTACGAGCCTCTTGTAAACCTTCCTTTTGAGAGTTGACCTCTTGGAAGAGGAAACTCTTATTCTTCCTTGCACCACATCTTGGATGGGGCCTAGCACGTAACAGGCACTCAGTACATATGGGATGAGGGACGTTAATGACAGTTAATGTCAAATGAACCCTGTGTGCAGAACAGTAACTTCCCAGAGGAAACATGAGGAAGACAGCATCATACGCAAGTGATCAAAGGTGGTGTCACCAGTGATGTTACCTTCCAGGGTCGGGGCTCCTGAAGTCACACAGGAAGAAGGACACAGCATCACCTACATGACATTACTGCCCAAAGAGAATGGCCTGAATCCAACCATAAAGAAAATATCGGACAACCCTGCACAGAGGGACATTCTACAAACTAGATAGCCAGTATGTCTCAAAAGAGCCAAGATCATGACCATCAAAGAAAGACCAAGACTGAGCCACATTGGAGGAGATTAAGAAGACCTGACTCCTAAATGCACGGTGAGACCCCAGACCAGAAAAAGGACACAGTGAGAACCTCTTTGTGGAATTTAACAAAGGTTTATAGGTTAATTCATTAGGAATGTTACAATGTTGATTTCAAAATTTTGATCATTTTTAAGGTGTGGACATTGGAAGAATCTTGGATGAAGGGTACCTGGGAATTCTATGCACTATATTTGCAACTTTTTCATAGTTTGAAACTATTTCAAAAGGAAAAATTAAAAGAAAATGAGCCACATGTGGTGAACCCTTTGATCCCTCACAGATCAGCAGATTCCAATTCTGCAGGTCTGGGGTAGGGCTACTGCTTCTCCATAGACCATATTTTAAGCAGCAAGCCCAGGATCTGACCTTGAGCAGAGCTGGAGATCACCTGAAGTTAAGAAACTACAGACTGCTATGTTCCACCCTCAGCCTCTCTCTTGGAAGCCTCCCTGTGCAGAGCTTGGCTCCCCTAAGTGATCAATCCCCTATATTCAATCACCTCCTACTGAAAGACCTAGCATGGCTTCAGGTCACCTGGCCAAATCCAAATGGAGACAAATCTGAAACTGAGAAGGTGTGAGTGGCCAGGGATTGAGTTCCTCAGGATACAGCACCCTGCCTCACTGCATGAAACCTCATGAAACTAAACTGTGTGTTCTTTGTAGAAGCCCTCATGGTTTCCTGACTATGTGCCACTGTCCAGGCTGAACCCTTCCCCACACATCTGAATTTTTCCCATCTGTATCAGTTCCTTCGGATTGACATAACCAAATACCACAAACTGGGTGCTTGAAACAAGAGAAATCTCTTGTCTCACAGTCTGGAGTCTAGAGGCTTGAAATAAAAGGGTTACTTAGGCTGGTGGGATGGGCCAGTTTCAGGCCTTTATTGTAGCTCCTCCTAGCCTCAGGCATTCCTTAATGTGGCCTCAGGCATTCCTTGATTATATATGGTTCCGCCCTGCATCTTCTCATCATCCTCCCTCCGGATGTGTCTGTGTTCAAGTTTCCCCTTTCTTATAAGGACACCGGTCATGTTGGATTGGAGCCCCTCTAATGACCTCATCTTAACTTGATCATCTGAAAAGGCCTTATTTCCAAATATGATTACATTGACAGGTACTAAGGGTTAGGGACTTCAACATCTTTTTTGGAGGGAGAGGACATCTTTTGATCCATAATATCAGCTGTAAAGCCTCAGCTCCTGATTCCTCCTTAAAATATTCTCTAATCACCCAGCACTCACTAATCTGCTCATGGAATCTCCATACCTTCCTCTTCCAGTCTGAATTAAATGCAGACTTGTCTAGATATTTTTGTCTGTGTTTTGTAATTGTTTTCTTAGAATCAGAGCTTGCTGAGGGCAGCTTCTGATGTCTTAGACACTCTCTATCCTCACAGTGCATTGGTAAAAAGAGAGTGCTCAGGCTACAGTTTCAGAATGAAGCAATGAATTGATTCAATATTTATTGAGCACCTGCTAAGAACAAGCCCTGTGCTACTTCTCAGGGGCACAGCAGCGATCAAGACAGATAAAAACATCCCTTTCCTTCATGGATTTTATACCCCAACCAGGAGAGAAAGAGAATGAGCAAGATAAGTAAGTCAGACAGTGTTACACACTATATTGATTTCCTAGGGCCCCCCGTAAAAAAAAAAAAAAACCCACAAACCATCTGACTTAGAACAACAGAAATGTATTGTCTCATAATTCCAAAGGCTGACGTCTGAAAATCCAGGTGCCAGCAGGGTCAAGCCTCCTCTGAAGCCGTTGTCATCTCTTCCAGCTTCTGTGGTTGCTGGGGACCATTGTCCCTCTCTGTCTGGTGACCACATCACTGCAGTCTCCACCTTCTCGCGTGTCTGTCTTCACACGGTGTTCTTTTAAAAATGGGCACCAATTGTATTGGATTTAGGGCCCACCCTGCTCTAGCATGACCTCATCTTGACTAATGACATCCTCAGTGACTCTTTCTGAATAAGGTATGAACAAAGCTGAAGTCACTAAGCCCACACTTTCTAAAGAGGTGTCACGAGATGAGGGGATTTCACTCACCCCAGCCAAATGTCCAACCACAGAATATTCCAATGCGTGCATAAACAACAAAAATCAGTATCTACAGCCTTCCACGTCCCTCGGCTGGGAATACCCTAATCAACTAACCAGTCAAGACAGATCTTTCACTTTTCTGTGGCAATCCCCTATGGAAACCCTCTCCTGAGCTCGCCTGTGGACACTCTTCAGGTCTGCCTGATCCAGGGGACCTTGATTGCAATTTTTTGTTTCCCAGATAAAGGCTATTTCCTTCTACCTCTGTAGCAGTCTTTTTTCTTTTCCAGTTAACAAAGGTCACATGCTGAGAGATCCTGGAGGTTAGGATGCCAATACTTGTGTTGTATTGTTTTGTTTTGGAGGACACACAATTTAACCACTAAAACACGTGCATGTAAAATAAGAAGCAGAAAAGAGGGCCAGGAAGTGGTGGGGTGAGGGGCTGCTCCCCTAGATTGGATGGCCTGGGGAGGCCTCTGGGTGCAGGGACATGAGCCACAGGCCCAAGGGAGACACGGCAATGATGCTTTCCTAAGGAGCAAAGAGCAAGGATTTTATTGCCTGGCCTTTAGGACATTTCCCTTGGTGTCTCAGAGGTATTTTAATTGTTTTTATTTTTGTCGCTTCTCATTTCCTGGTGAGATTCATCAGGAAGAGAGTCACTGAGGCGGGGTCCTCTGAGAACCCGAGAATGTTTCTGCCATGTCAAATTCACTAAGTCAGCCGCTCTGAGCAGCCCTGACAGCTGTGAGGCGAGGCGCCATCAGATCCCAATTCCAGGGAGGGCTTGAGGCCCCTGCTGAGCACCAGCTGCTCTGCCGGGTCTCACGCTGCCACAGCCAACGCCCCTGCCACCTTCATTTAGAATAAAGTGCACACCAAAGAGAGGACACGTCATAAGCATACAGCTCAGGGGATTGCCACACGCAAACACTCCTTTGAGACCAGACCCCAGACCAGGAAAGCAGACATACTCCAGCCCCCTCCCCCATGGTCCTGACTGACCACTGTCCTGACTTCTAATGCCACAGACTCTTCCTGCTCTTGAATTTCACAGGGGTGGACGGTGAGGTCTGTGCTCTTGAGTCTGTCTTCACTGAAGTAGATTCCACCCTCTTGTCCATTCTCTGTGTGGCCCCGTGGGGTCCAGCCAACTTCAGCCTGGGGGCCAGGCCTGGCCTGTTGCCTACCTGTGTAAGTGAAGCTTCGCTAGGACACGCCCCGCCCTTCCCTTCACGGCTGCCTGTGAGACTTGAAGCACTACAGTGCCTGCAGAGAGACCACATGCCCAGAAAGCTGAAAATATCTACTTTCTGGCCTTAGAAGAAGTTTGTTCACCCCTGCTGGTGAGGTGGCTCACGCTTGTAATCCCAGCACTTAGGGAGGCTGAGACAGGAGAATCGCGAGTTCAAAGCCAGCCTCAGCAATGGCAAGGCCCTAAGCAACTCAGTGAGACCCTGTCTCTACATAAAACACAAAGTAGGGCTGGGGATGTGGCTCAAGGGTCGAGTGCCCCTGAGTTCAATCCCCGGTACCAAAAAAAAAAAAAGAACACAAAGAAAACCAGTCTATCCATTTAATGGAGGGTGGGTGTTTTCCTAGTTTCCAGTTTGGCGTAGTTACCATACGACCCCTAAGAACGTTCTAGCATAGAACCTAGGACCTAGGACCAGGTAGAAAATATTTTAAATTTTGAAGTCACATACACTCTCTCTTACATGTTATTTTGTTCTTTTTCTTTAAACGACTCTTCAAAAGTATGAAAGCCATGTTTGTCTCTGGGCCATATGAGAACAGGCTGCCAAACGGTTTGAGCCCTCAAGCTGCAGTTTGACAGTCCCTACATTAGTGCATGGGTTTTGGTCTCACACACACAAACACACATTCTGTTGCTTGGTATACCAATGTCCTCCTTTTATAACAAATATTTGGTCATTCCCCTTGACTGTGCAGAAATGAGATTCGTGGCAAATGTAACTTCATCTACACAAATAATTTTTAAAACTCAATTAACCACAAAACAAAGGATAAAGTGAGGGTAATTTATAATAAATAATATGAAATTCACTATGCACATGTCAAGGCATGATGGTAGACTGTTCACAATATTTTGTTTTTCTCTTCTTTGAGCACATAAGATTGTACTTCCTGTCATGTGACTTGCTACAGCCAATGAAATGAGAATGGAATAGATGCCATTTCTAGGAGTAACTAAGTGGTTGCTTTCTTCCTCTACTCAGTAACTGGCAGCAACATCCCAAGAGTAGATGTTTCATCATCCTGGGTGCAATAGGCAGGACTGTGAAGTTGTGGAAGCGGAGCCCTCAGTCAACTGTAAAGGCATTAGCATGAATAAGAAACGTATTTGCAATGTGATGTCTCTGAGATTTGGGGTTTACTTGTTACTGCAGCATGACCCACTTTATTCTGACTATTTTATGCTATTGATGATCATATTATATCAGTAATTCTCAACCCCTATTTCCCTCAGAGGATATTTTGCAATGTCTGGAGATAATTTTAATTGTAATGAATGGTGTAGAGGTCTGCTGATATCCAATGGGTAGGGGCCAATGATGCTGTGAACACTCTACAATGCACAGGACAGTGTCTACAACAAAGAGTCATCCAGCCCTAAAGGTCACTAGTGCCAAGGATGAGAAACTGCCCCAGAGCCTTACTTCTGAAGTAACCCAAGGACCAGAAGCATCAGCAACTCCTACAAGCTTGGTAGATATGTAGAATCCCAGGCCCCACCCCAGACTCAGCAAAGCAGAATCTGCATTTCATCCACATGTTCAGGGAATTTGTGTGCACATTAAAGCATGAGAGTCACTGACTTATGTGAAATAATGAAGCAGCCAGATGGATAATGCAATTATTATTATCCATGGATAATACAATTGTCCTGAAAGTGAGAACTACAATGCCAGCCTGATGTGGGGAGTCATGTCACCCACTGAAATATCGCAAAGCAGCTTTGCTGTCAGATGTGGGTTTTTTTCCCCCCAAAATGGTAGCCAACTGTTGATGATGATCTCAGCATGACAGGGTACAACCTTCTTTCAATTTATACAACAGCTGCACCCTTGGAACAATTAATGTAAACTCAAACTGAGTGAGAAATACTTTGTGTGTAAAACAGAGCTCATAGGTTAAGCACAGTATCAACTGCCAAGGACCAGAACAAACTGGATTTCAAGACAGGTCAGACTGTCTAAAGATGCTGTCTTTTTAAGTGGATTTCTTATTTATTTGTCTTACTTTGAAATTGTGGTGTAATCCTCACACAGTAACATCTATAACTCTGAAGTGTGCAGGTCAATGAATTTGTACCAATTGCACACACCCCTGGGGCTGCTGCTCAGCCCAAGCTGTGGGACATCTCCAGCCCCTCACAGGGCTCCACTGTGCCCTGTCCTAGGCGATGCTCCTGCTCACCTTCCAGAAGCCACTCTAATCTGCCCCTGTCGCTACAGATCTGCTTTGTCATTGTATGGATGGTGCAGTCTCTCCTCGTTTGTGACTGACCACTCCCACTCTGCATGACACATTTGAGATTCATCCTTGTGTGTCTTGGTGGTTCCTCCTGTTTAGAGCTGAACAGCATTCTGCTCTGTGGATCCGCTACAATCTTTGCAGCCATTCCCCTATTGATGGATATCTGCACCGTTTGCAGCTATGGGTACTGTGAGTAAAGCTACTGTGAACATTCTTACCCAGGTCTTTTTATGAACATAAGCTGTCATTTCTCCAGGGTGAATTCCCAGGAATTTCCAAAAGGAAAGTGCATGCTTCTCTTTGTAAGAAATTGCCAAATGATGTCATGAAGTGGCTGTACCAGGTGGCAGCCCTAGCGGCAGGTGTGAGTTCTAGTTGCTCTATATCCCTGTCAACACTTGGAATTGGCAGCTTCTCTCAATTTTTTAAATATTTTTTTAGTTGCCAATGGACCTTTATTTATTCATATGCGGTGCTGAGAATCAAACCCAGTGCCTCACACATGCTAGGCAAGCACTCCACCACTGAGCTACAACTCCAGCCCCAGCATCTCTCATTTTAGCCTTTCTGGTGAACAATCCTGTACCAATTCCATAAAAGCAATATGAGTATCGGAAGTCAGACCTGGCCCTGTGTTAACCCAGCACCATTCCTGAGAGTGCTTCTAGCGTGGATGATTGAAATGTCATTTAAAACAGCCAAACTCTGCAACTCAGAACCACACGTAAGAGCTCATTATGTCAAATAGCTAATGTGCATTTTATACATGCCTCTTTTAGGTTGAGATGATGACCTCCTGTCTCGGACAGATAGTAATTAGCTTTTGACAATTGCATGATGCCTTACCATCTTTCATACTTTTATTTCTTATGCAGTGCTGTGACTTGGTCAAGCCCCAAGTCTTGGACCAAAATAGTATATGTACATACTGCAAATATTTGGGATATACTGCAAAAAAGTTCCCTCCACCTAAACACCCAGAAGCTATTTCTAACGATCAACAAAATTCCTCGCAAATACTCCCATGATACTTTTAGGCATTCAGAGCCTGTGAAAATACAGAGTTGCCTCTTTTCAGCTCCAGAGCAAGTGCTGGCCAACTGTTGCCCATGGGCCTGGTGTCCGTCTATTAAATAAAATGCTGCTGGAATACAGCTGCACCTATTCATCTACATGCTGGCAGCAACTGCTCCTGCACTACAAGAACAGGGCTGAGTTATTGCAAGAGACCCTGTGGCCCACAGAGCCCAAAGCATTCACCATCCGGCCCTTCACAGGAAAACTTGGCCAATCCCTATATTAACATTAAAGGCAAAACACCTTTTGAATGCTTACTGTATGCCATCTGTGGCTCTTTACATATTTTATTATTTAATGTTCATTGCAACCTTTGAAATTAGGAGTATCCCATATTACAGGTGAAGAAATGGAACCTGGGGAGGGGGCAATTTTCTGGAGATCACACAGCAAGCAAAGGATGGGTAGGACACCGACCACGCTTGGTTTTGCCCCCTGCATTATCCCTAACTACTATATCTTGAGGAGGGTTCCACCTGTAACAGTGTTAATTTTAAAACATTTGTGTTTTAACGGCCTCTTCCTGGGATTTATCTAACAGCCTCCACCAGGCCCAGTGAACATGGAGGTATTTTCCCACATTGCTAAGACTGGCAGAGCTGCAAGGAACATCCTTCTGCTTATTTCTCTGAGCTTGCATCTGAGTGTAATTGGAGGCAAAATTCCTAAATTTGGCTGGGTCAAAGGGCATATGCTAACCTGGGACCTTGGGGTGGAGCAGGGATGATGGGGAGGGCATCCTGGGCAGAGGGACATAGCACAGGTGTGGAGCAGATCCCCGGGTGCTCAGGGTTCTGCAGGGGATGCTCCTGGCATCTGGTGGGTAGAGGCCAAGGTTCCTGCTCAATGTCCTACAGTGTTCTGTGCGGCCCCCACCAGGAAGACCCCTCCAGCCCCTAATATGAGACGTGCGGAGGCAGGTGGATCCAGGAAGGTCTGACACAGCATTAGGAGACCAGATCTGGGGCCAGGTAGCCTGAGTTCAAATCTGGGTCCCATTCCTGACTCCCCACTTTACTCTGAACACCTCGACACCTCTATCTGCACCCCTGTCCTCATCTGTAAGCGAGGGCCACCACCATCACCCTCCTGCAGGCTGCTGAAGGTTAGACCAGCCGCTCCTCCTCGCACAGGGCCAGACATGCTCAGCTCATGATGGCTGTGGTCTCGGCTGAGCCTCGACTGTACCAGACACCCCAGGGACTCGTAGTGCCTAAGGTCAGCCTGTGGGAGCCACGGTGCAGGGGAGGAAACTGAGGCACAGAGGGATGAAGCCTCTTGCCCAAGGCCACACAGAATCTGTCAGGACTTCCAGACAGAGGTCACAGGACAGGTGAGAGGGAGAGAGGGAGAGCAAGCTGGGAAAGGAGAGATAGAAACAGCGAGACTCAGAGAAGAGACAGAGACTCCGAGATGGGGGGGCACAGAGGACCAGAGAGAAAGGGACAGATCCCAGGGAGGGGAAACAGACACAAAGAGAAAAACACAGAATGAGCTACTGAGTGAGAGGAATGAGGACAGCCTGTCCTCCCTCACACCCTGGCAGGGACTCCCTCAGCCCCATAGCGACTGAGCAGAGATTGGTAGACCCGCCCTGGGGTGGTTGTGGAGAGAGGAAGCTGGGTGGGGTCCTGACGGTCCTGCCCCTGGGCGTGAGAGTCACTGAACTAGGGGAGAAGTGACCCAGGACATGGGCAACACCCAGGCCTGCGCTGGGGGAGGTGTGGGGTTGTGTGTGGGTGGGTGTGAGGGTGTGTGTGCACACACTTTTCACTCAGCAAATAATAGAGCATTATTTTATTTTTGAAACATTTTTTATTGTAAAACATGTCACACATCCAGAAAAGGATATAAAACATCATGAGCGAGCAACCCAAGAGACCCCTCGAGGGGTGCGTGGGTGAGGCAAGTGTGACCCCTCCTCACCACGGAGTAGGATTCAGGCTTAAAAAGGGAGGAAATCCCGGCGTGTGTTCCCACCGGGGCAACGGCAGGCTTTGCGCCAAGCGGAACGCGGGAGGGGACAGGAGTGCGCGTTCAGCGGGGATCGCTTCGTTGCGGAAGTCCGGAAGACGATTGTACAACACCAGACACGCTTCACACCACTGAAACGGACTTAGAAGCCGTCGCGATGGTGACTTGGGGCGAATGTGTTCTACTGCAGTTTAAAAAGTGTCGACTAGATCCTGTCATTTGTCCTCTTAGGATAAAATGATCACAGAACCATGACGCGCAGTGTCACTAATGCATATAAGGTGAAACCCTGGTGGTCCCGCCCCGGGAGAGCACAGAGGCCCGACGGCAGCGGCGGTCAGAGCCCCTGGTCCCGCCGCAGACCGCGTGCGTCGCGGGCTGCGCTCAGCTCTGTCCCCGCCCCGGGGCGGCTGGCCTGCCGCAGCGCAGCCCCTCGCGCCCCAGCCGGTCCCGAGCCCCGGGGGTTCCGCTCGACGTCGCGTCTGAGCCATGCGATGTCCCAGGTCGCTGCGCGGGCTCCGGGTCCCCGCGGCCCTGGGCAGGCCCACGGTGAGCACGGTGGGTCTGTCTGGCGAGCCTGCTGTGGGGGATCCAGCTGGTCCCAGCGGGGGCTCCGCACAGCGAGCCCGGTGGCGCAGTCGGTGCCCGCGGGTCCCCGCGGCTGGGAGCGCCCGCGTCTCCCGGGCCCGCGCCGCGCGGCGTGTGCACACGGCCCGCTTTCCTGGGTCCTGCGCAGCAGATTTCCAGCGCGGCGGTCCCGGTGCGGCCCCCTGCAGCCGTGCGCCGGCAGTGTCGCGTCTGGGCGACAATGCTGTGTGGAGACGGGGAGCGGCCGGGCCCGGCGACCGATGGTGGGAACTGGGTTCCCGGCTGTGCTGGAGCCGCTGCTCGCGTTCCCTCTGCTCCCTGAGCGAGGCCACGTCCCTCTAGCCGTTTCCCCCACATCCCTGCCCGCCTGCCTCCCGCCTGCCTCCCGTCTGCCTCCTGTCCATCAGTGCCCAGCAGCAGGGCTTTGCTGCCTCTGCCTGCGCGGACTGGGCCGGCTAAGCCCCAGTCAAGTGGGAATCAAAAGATTAAAAAGTGGTGTGTGAATTAAATGTGATAAGGCAGACCTCCAGGGAGCAATACGCACACTTCTACGCAATTACTATAGGAGGTTCAAGGTGTCCAGAAAACCCTCTGGACATGGAAATATTAGGGCAGCAGGAACACTGCCTGGGTTCCAATTCTACTTCTCTAACTAGCCAGCTGTGCCACCTTAGAACAGTGACTTAACCTCTCTGTGCTTCTGTTTCCTCATTTATCACTGGAGGTAAAGATGTGCCTGTCTCATCCAGCCATGAGAATTAAATGACTTAATACATGTGAGGTGCTCAGGACAGTGACTGACACGTAGTAAGCAATAAAAAAAAAGTTAGGTACTGTTGGTACCTCAGGTGACCGTTGGAAGAATTACTTGAATTAACACAAATACATGCCTAGAGCAGTGCCTGACACTTAGTACATGAGACATCTGAGCCTATAGAACATTAGTGGAGCTGTCTGCAGCCTGTGACCAAACTCACACACCATCGTTCAATCACATGGCAGCCTGGGGTGGTTTTAAAATATACCCACCAACTTTGACCCTCCTCCCTTTAAAAGGTGGAGCCTAATTCCCCTTCCTTTGAAAGCACACCCTGCCAGTGGACCATCAGAAAGCAGACTCTCCAGCACCAGTCCTGCCTCCGCATGAACTGCAGGGCTGGTTGACATTTTATTTTTTATTTTTTTAATATATATATATTTTTTAGTTGTAGATGGATACAATGTCTTTATTTTATTGCTTTGTATGTGGTGCTGAGGATCAAACCCAGTACCTCACGCATGCGAGGCAAGCGCTCTACCGCTGAGCTACAATCCCAGCCCCAACTGGTTGACATTTTAACTGCAACCTTGGGATCTATGTTTCTTGTTTCTAGCCTCTGTGTTTGGGGGTGATTTGTTATGCAGCAATGGGTGACTGTTACACTCTCCAACCATGAGGCATGAGGGAACTTCTCTGATAGTTCATCTTCTCTGTGAGCCACTCCCGACTTGAAGCACAAGTTGTCTCGGTTCTCAGGTCCCTAAATTCAAAAACAGTTTCATGGTAGTCATTGAGCTATTCACAAATATTCCAATTTTGTCTCCTTCTGAGCCCCGAAGGATTGTTCTTGCTCACTCTTTTGAAGTTAGGTGAGTCAATAAGCAGCTGTCATTTGTGGGTGACTCAGCTGAGTCAATAAGCAGCTGTCATTTGTGGGTGAAAGCAATTAAAATGACTGTAGGATGCACCTTTTTCTCTCTGGTGGACTCCAGACCAGTCAATTATCATGATATAAGTGAGAAAGAATATTGTTTTAAGTTGCTGAGGTATTGGGGCTGCCTCTTACAGCAGCATAACCCATTCCATACTGATTGATAAGACACCTTTCACCTCCCCTAACCCCTGCTAGACTCAGGAAGCCCCATGCTCACATCCAAAGAGATTGTTTTCTTTCTTGTTTGCTTCCCTGCCCTCTCCAACCCCTGCAGCTCCAAGGATATCCTTTTTCCCTTTCATATTTAATAACAGCAAGTGGAGAAGACTAAGTAAACTATAATCTTCAGTTCATAAAACTGATTTTTAAAATAGCCAGTAACCTAAATGATGCTATTCTCAACTACACATTTTACATTATTTGCTCCTCAGGACAACCCTGCAATATAAGGATGATCACTCTCTCATTTCATGAGTGAGGTAACTGAGGCACAGAGAGGTTAGCTTGTGTGTCTGAGGTTACCCAGCTATGAAGGGGCAGAGCTGGGATTCAAACCCAAGCAGTCTGACCCCAGCTGAACTGTAGCCACCACTGGCTCACACACAGCCCCGTACCGGTCTTATTTCTTACTTCCTCATTCCCCACCTCATTGCTCCATTTTCCTTCCTGCCAGAAGCCACCCTTCTATTGGGTTTATTGTGTGTCTTTTGTTTGGAGGTGTTCTTTACACATTGTTTATTTTTTGTTTCGAAAAGATGGATTTATTTCCTCTTGAATTTATGTCCATGGCATGGAACTACAGGTCTTACTCTGGTTTTGTGCTGGTTTTCATTCAGCTCTGTTCCTGTCACCAGGGGACAGTCTGGTCTGTCCCTTCCAGCTGCTGCCTTTGAAGCCCTCTGCCATGGGCCCCCACCCTGTCAGTGCTGGACACCGGGTTGACGCCTGAACTCCCACTGCCACAAGCCACGCTGTGATGAACATCTTTGTGCCTGGTGGGAAACTGTGGGAACTCCTTCAGGTGCTTTTACCAAGGGGTAGAATGGCTGGAGTGTGAAATTGGATGGTCCTTTATTTATACTTCACCAAATTGCTCTTGAGCATGGCTGCAGCAGAGAAACCAAGCCATTTCTGCGTCCTAATTCTTCCAACCTCAGACTGGAACGTAAAGGAGCGGGGCTTGGCAGTGAACTTGGTCCCCATCCTGTACCCACAGCTGCTTCTTAGGGCAAATAGCAGCCTCTTGACCAGCTGCCTGGAAGGCGATGGTAAGGGAGGAGAGGGAAAGAATGTGCACGTCAGTCTCAAATTACTGTCCCCACCGCCTTAGCTAGTATTGTCACTGGCTAATGCTGGGAAGGGCAGGTGTCCACAGCTGCAAGCCAAGGTCAGCTCCCTCAGGCGGGGAGAGGAGAGAATTTCACTCGGTGTGGGCGCCCTCTTGTGGTATGATGACCCCAATACACACTGAGGAAGTCCATTAACCCCCAGGTAATTTAATCACATCTAATTCAAGTGGTATTGGTACCCTCTACATTGGGCCAGCAATGTCCAATCAAAATATAATGGGACCTTCATATATAATTTAATCTATTTATTTTAATTTGTTAGCCATATTAGGAAAATGAAATCAAAGACATGATTTTAATTGTGAGAATGTATTCTAAATAATCCAATATATCTAAAATTGTGTCCTTTCAACTTGTAACTACTATAAAAATGATGGAACAACTATTTTACTTTCCTTGGATCAAGAATTATGGGACTCAATTTATGTGTGGTGTGTCAAGATGCATTCTACTGTCACATGTAACTAGAACAAATTTTTAAAAAATAAATAGTTCAAAAACAAAAAAAGGAAATAATTACAAAAAAAGAATTATAAGTGTTCTCAGAACAACACATGTCAATGTGAACATAATTTCATGAAAATATTTCATATTTCTCTATTTAGATTTCATGCTATTTGTCTTGTTGATTCTCATACTCGAGTTGTTCCATCACATTTGAAAGTTTCCCAATAACTCACTAGAAGGTCCTTGTTTTCAATTTTAAGTTTAAATTAAATTAAGTAAAATTAAGAGCTCAGCTTGCCAGTTACCTCACATGCCCAGTGCTTAGTCAACACACATGACGAGTGGCTGCCATGTTGAACATGCACTCACACCACCCCACCCTGGAACAAGGTGGGATGTCCTGGTTGCCATTTTACAGTGGGAAAGCAAGCTCAGAAAGGGAAACTGACTTTTCTTCTTCTTTCTCATTCATAAATATTTATTGAACACCTACTATATGTCAGGTTTCTTCTTCAGGGTGGGGATATAATGGTAAGAAAGACATAATTCCTGGCCTCAAGGAGTTGGCTGAGCTGAGGTGGGAGAGAAGAGGAGAGAGAGAGATAATAATTAGTGCTGTCAAGGAGGCAACAGCTGATGAATTAGAGCAGGAGTTGGCCAACTATGGCTTGTGATCTAAGGAAAGTCTTTACATTCCTAAAAACAGTCAAAGGAGAATAATATCTCGTGACATATGAAAAGTAGATGAAATTCTAATTTCAGTGTTCACATAGGAAGTTTATAGAAACCCAGCCACACTCGCTGTCTGCGGCTGCTTGCCTGCTACAGTAGTGACAGACAGCATGGAAACCACACTCTAAAATATTCCTAGTCCAGCTCCTCACTGTGCCCACCCTGAGCAGAACACAGACAAGCTGTGTCTGTGTTCACAGACAAAACTGTGCCCACCCTGAGCAGAACACAGACAAGCAGACCCGCTCTACAGAGGGTACTCTGAGGGCTTCTGGGAAAAGCTGGCATTAATGCACAGGGTTAGACAGCATCTGGGAAGTCAGTGTGGGTGGATTAGTGCTGGTATTTCCTGAGTATGTTAACCACTGTGATTTTTCTAGAAGGGCCTTGGTCCTTCTTATAAATCCTATTTATAAGACCCAATCTATGGCACTTTGTTAAGGTAGGCCCAACTAAGAAAATTCCCCTTCCCCTCCCCCTGCCCCTCCCTCCCTCCCCCTCTCCCCTTCCCTTTATCTCTCTCTCTGTATGTGTGTGTGTGTGTATATATATATATATATATATATATACACATATATATAAAATATATATACACATGTGTACACACAGTCTTCATTAATTTCATCTTTAGTAATTACATTAGTATTTAATGAATCTATGTTAATATAGATTCATTTGCATTTTCTGAATGTCTACCTAGATACTAATATTTTTTTTTAAATATTTTTTTATTTGTTGATGGACAAAATGTCTTTATTTTATTGCTTTGTATGTGGTGCTAAGGATCGAACCCAGGGCCTCACGCATGCGAGGCAAGCGCTCTACCGCTGAGCTACAATCCCAGCCCCTAGATACTAATATTTAAAGTCTCTTCATTTAACCTCTAGGAGATATATGCTGAAGATTTTAGAAAGGGAGTGTCCTGATGTCTGTGGTTATTTTCAAATAGATCAAAACCTGCACTTGTGGTGCTATAAAGAAAACCAGAAAAATGAAGAATCAATGATCATGCAGGAGAATACGATACAGGAAAATAAAACATACATATAAGTAATTAGATTTCTCCTTTTCTTCTCCTCTCCTCTCCCCTCCTTCAGCAAGGTCAATGTTTAAGTCCCCCCAAAACATATTCATTTGTTGAATCTGAAGCCTGCATTGTGACACCTGAGGAGGTGGGGACTCTGGGAGGTGATTAGGTCGTCAGGGGAGCCCCTTCCTGACTAGGATGCTGTCCGCATGCTAGGGACCCAGAGAGCTCTTCTGCTATGTGATTACATGAAAAGACACCTTGGCCTGACCCTGGGGGCATCCCGGTGGGGCACTTCCAGCCTCCAGAGCTGTGAGAAATAAATTCTGTCTATGAGACCCAATCCATGGGACTTCTTTCTAGCAGCCTGAGCTAAGACACACCTTCCCCTCTCCTCCTCCTCCTCTCCTTCTTTCTCCCCATCTCTCTCCCTCTTTCTCTCCATATATATGTATATATACACTAACATTTAGTTTTTATTAATTTAATCGTTATTAAATTAATGCTTAAATATCATAGCAACAGAGATTAATTTCACCTTTGCTGAACGTCTATTTATACTGATATTTAATGTCTTAATCTGTCATTAAATTAATAGTCTAGAGAGAGGGGGAGAAAGAGCAACAGCAGATACAAAGTGTTGACAGGCATATTTGAGTGTTTATGGTAGCATCCTCACAACTTTTCTCTTGATTTGAAAATTTTCAAGGTAAAATCTCAGACTACACTTCCCCGACCAGTCCCTCCCACCCCCGCGGCCTCACATCTAGAAGGTGCTACTCACTGGATTGGAGCCAGGAGCCCCCCGACACCCCCCACCTCCAGGAGGTCTTCTCAGAGCGCTTATTGGCCTCCAGGCTGGAGTGCAGTTCGTCATTCTTTCATTTTTAAATGTGTGCCAGGCTAGACGTCTCTCTTCTCCCAGCCCTTCCACCCCTGCTAGGCTGAACCCCAAGAGCCATCTTAGGTCAGTGTATCTCCGGCGCCTGGCACATAGTAGGTGTGCTGTTGACACTTGAGTGTGACCTCCATATGGATGAAAACACTGTCTCAGCTCTGCATCTGGTTCCTAGAACAGGGGCTGGAAACATAGTAGGTGTTCAATAAATACTGTGGAATGAATGCATTCGCGAGGAATGCGTTCCAATGCATCACCAATTCCAAGAGAGCAGGGCCGAGGCTCTCCGTGTTGCTTGGGCTCTCTCCCCGGCTCCCTCAACCCCGCTCCGCACCCACTAGGTGCGCAGCCAGCTCCCGCCCGGAGCGCCCCCGCGGCCCGCCCCCGGGCCTCGCTGGTCCCGCCCCTCCCTGTGACGTCACAAAGGCCCCGCCATGCCTCTGGCGCTGGCCCTGGTGCTGCTGTGCGGCCTGAGCGCCCGCGGAGGCTGGGGCTGCCTGCAGTGCGACCGCTCGGTGCAGGACGCCCTGAGCCAGCTGCGCTCGGCGCTCATCCCCGGGCGCTTCCACCAGGAGCGGCTGCAGGCCCGCGCGCAGGCCCTGCTGCTGGGCATGGAGGGGCCTTTCTTCAGGGACTACTCGCTGAACGCGTTTGTGGGGAAAGTGGGTGCGTGCGCGGCTGCGAGGGAGAAGTCGGGGCGGCCCTCAGCCGGTGGGCGAGGGAAGCCCCGGCGATCGCTCCCCAAAAGCGGGAGGGCAGTGCCAGGCTGGGAGCGAGGCGCGTGGGGGGGTCACTGGGCTCTGTAAGGAACCCTCTGGAATTGTCTCTCCTCTCCTGCCAGAGGTCAATCAACTGGAAGGCGTGGCGACCTTCATCAAGAACCAAACAGAGCACCTAATGGTTAATTCCCTGTCAGGTAGGAGCCTGGAACAGCCTTTCCCCAGCGCCTCTCTCGCCCCTCCTCCCTTTCCACCTGTCCATAGAAGAATAAAAGCCAACCTGTGTGTATCCCTCACTGCGTGTCTGGCACCCGTCTAGGTGCTTAACTTAGAAAAGTAGAGACCCGTTCCTGGAGGTGGATCTGCACTTTACCCAGGAAGAAAAGCTAAGGCTCACCATGACCTACTACTCCAGCCAGGCATGGTGGTGCACGCCTGCAATCCCAGCACTTAGGGAGGCTGAGACAGGAGGATCGCGAGTTCAAAGCCAGCCTCAGCAATGGCGAGGCGCTAAGCAACTCAGTGAGACCCTGTCTCTACATAAAACACAAAATAGGGCTGGGGGTGTGGCTCAGTGGTCGAGTGCCCCTGAGTTCAATCTCAGGTACAAAAAAAAAAAACAAAACAAAACAAAACTTGAGTCTTGCAATCAGGCCAAAAAGGTCTTAGACATGTCACTCAGAGTCGTAGGCACGAGTTTATTAGAGGGATAGGAAATGGCAAAAGGGTTCACTCTGAAGGGAGAGGGAGGGTGCTCTCCTGCCCTCCACTTTTATCAAGAGTCTTAGGGAAGTTTCCAGAGAGTCCCTCCCAGGTTCACCTCTTGACTTTCAACTGACAGCAGGCTGACCAGACTTGCAAGTCCCCATTGCTCTGACAACTCCAGGGCATTTTGGCCCATGCTAACCGGTTCTAACTGGAATCTGTTCTTACAGGTTTTATGGTTGGGGAATTATCCTCATCTCCCCGAGTTCTGGGATCTGGTCTGTGTAAGGGTCACAGAAGTCCCTCCCTTCAGGATAACTTGTGTTTTGCTTATTGTTGGCCCTTCAGGCCTGCTTTTCTCCTGCAGAAAACAGGTAGTTGCTGAGGAATGTGACACATCCTCTGTACTTAAACCAGACAAGGTTGCAGGGAAATTGCTTTATAAAAGTGAAAGCATATGGGGTCAGCACCGTGGGCCCAGTTTATACAATTATTCCCTTAACCTCACGTTTCCACCACTCACATCTGTCTACTCCCTACCACTAACCACCACCCCTGGGATCCCCAGAAAGTCCTAGGGAGCCCTTCACAGGGTTTGGACAAACCTCATTCTCTTTGCTGCGCTTTATTGCACTTCCCAGATACTGCATTTTTTACGAACTGAAGATTCGTGGGGACTCTGCAACCAGGGAGTCTGTTGGAGCCATTTTTCCAAAAGCATATGCTCACTTCCTGTCTGTGGGTCACATTTTGGTAATTCTTGCAGTGTCTCAAACTTTTTCATTGTTCTGTCTTTCTTAGTGATCTGTGATCGGTGATCTTTGAAGTTGTACTTATTTGGGGCACCACAAGCTGTACCCATGAAAGGTAGTGATTGTAATTGGTAAAAGCGTGTGTGTTCTCACTGCTGCACAGAGCTGTTCCTCCATCTCTCTTCCTCTCAGGCCTCCCAATTCCCTGAGACACAACAGTATTGAAGTTATGCCAGTTAGAAGCCCTACAATGCCCTGTAAGTGTTCAAGTGAAAGGAAGAGCCGGTTTCACTTGAATCAAAAGCTAAAGATGATTAAACTTAGTGAGGAAGGCAAATTGAAAGCCAACAAGGCAATCAAAAGCCAGGCCTCTTGCACCAGTTAGCCAAGTTGCAAATGCAAAGGAAAAGTTTTTGAGGGAAATCAAAAGTTCTACTCCAGCCGGGCATGGTGGTGAATGCCTGTAATCCCAGAAGCTCAGGAGGCTGAGGCAGGAAGATCACAAGTTCAAAGCCAGCCTTAGCAACTTAGTAAGGCCCTAAGCAACTTAGTGAGACTCTGTCTCGAAATAAAAGATAAAAAAGGGCTGAGGGTGTGGCTCAGTGGTTAAGCACCCCTGGGTTCGATCCTTGCTACAAAAAAGTGCTCCTCCAGTGAGCACACCAACAATAAGAAAGCTCCACAGCCATACTGCAGATATGCAGGAAGTCTTGGTGGTCTGGACTGAAAATCAAACCAGCCACAACAGTCCCTGAAACCAAAGACTAATCCTGAGAGAAAGCCTAATTTTCTTCCATTCTGTGAAGCCTCATGGAGGTAAGGAAGCAGCAGCAGAAAAGTCTGAGGCTAGCAGAGGCTGGTTCATGAGGTTCAAGGAAAGAAGCATCTCCATGTCAGCAAAGTGCCAGGTAAAGCACCAGGTGCTACTGGAGGAGCTGCTGCAAGTTATCCTGAAGATCCAGATCGATGAAGGTGGCTGCGCTCATCAACAGGTTTCCAATGCAGGTGAAACTGCCCTATGTCAGAAGTAGATGCCATCTAGATTTTTCATAGCTGGAGAGAAGTCAATGCTTGCCTTCAAATCTTCAAAGGACAGGCTGGCTCTGGTTAGACAATAATGCAGCTGATGAATCCAAATTGGAACCAGTGTTCATTAACCATATCCAAAAATCTTTGATCCCTTAAGAATTTCATTAAATTTCTGCCAGTGCTCTATGAGAGGATAATAAAGCCTGGGCAGGAGCACATCTATTTACAACATGGTTTACTAATATTTTAAGTCCCTGTCAAGATCTACTGCTCAGAAGGGAAAACAAAAGATTCAAATTGTTACTGGAATCATGGCGCCTCTATCTACTAAGAGACCAGGGGCTTGGGATAGAATTGAACAAGAATATCAAAGGTTCAGTTTTAGACATAGGAAGTTGGAGATTCCTTAGCTATCCTTGAGGGGATAGTTGAATATATGAATCAGGACTTCGGTGAGAGTTCTAGACTATTGATGTAAATATGGAAGTTAGTGTACAGAACAGCCCTGTCCAATAGAAACAGGATGCGATTCACAGTGGGAGTCACATATGTAATCTGAAATTTTTTAATAGTTGTTTTAATAAAAAGCAAACGTGAAATTAATTTTAATATATTGTTTAACCAAATATCAAAAATATTACCATTTCAACGTGTGATCAATGATTACATTTTTCATTACTGTGTCTTTGAAATCCAGTTTTATATCCAAAACACATTTCAGTCCAGATGAGCCCATCTCAAGTGTGTGGCCAGTGGCTACCTATTGGACAATGCTGGTCCCGATAATACATAAAGCCATTGGTTGGACTGGAGTCAGAAAGGAATTGGCATAGAGATGGAAAAGTAGATTAGGGCAGAGGGTATCGAGTCCATTTAAAAGATGAGGAAACTGAGGCCAAGAGAATGTGGTTTGGTCCGAGCCCCCACAGTGGATCAGAAGCTAGATGCAATATCTGCCTGGTCTTACACAGGTTAAGCATCCCTTATCCAAACTACCAGGGACCAGAAGTGTTTCAGTCTTCAGAATTTGTCAGATTTGGATGATTTTCATAGACTACCAGTTGAACATCCTCAGTCTGAAAATCTAGAATCCACAATACACCCCCAATTTTTGGATTTGGGGGCATTTTGGATTTTCATATTAGGGGCCCCAACCTGTGTCTTCCCAAGGGACCCTGAGTAGTAGCTGGTCTTGGTTACTCTTGGTAAATGGGAGAGAGACTTCCTCATCCCTTCTCTTGGGAGCTGCTTGAGTGAGTTTTCTGGATACTCCACCCCACAAGGGTGTTTTTCTCTCCTCAGATGGGCCTCTGCTGGAAGAACTGGTGGACTTTAGGGAGAGAGCCATCAAGGAACTCAAGAAAGTTTTGAAATCCTATGAATCAAAAGGTGCAATACAGCTCTCCATAAAGTCCCCTCCTCCCTTTCCTCATTGAATCCCTTCTCATTTTTCTTCCAAACTTCTTCCTCTCCTCCCCTGCAACGCAACCTTCATCTTTCCCCAATAGTCTTTTCTCTCCTTCCCTAGGTTCACCTTTCCCTCCCTCTCCTGGTTCCTTCCCAACTAAATCCCAGAATTGCTGTCACAACTTAACTCACTTCTGCTCTTTTCTCTTGCAGCCTGTGATCACAAAGCTTGCCGTGAGTCCTGGGTTTATTTTCTATTCCTCCCTTCTCTACCCTCCTAGGCTTTTTACACTGTTCTCCCCCCAAATCAAGCCACTGAGCAATTCCCCTACCCCAAGCATAATACTTAGGAAAACTTGGTTTTTGAGGGCTTATGAAGTGGTTGCAACCTGTAAAAAAGTATCTTGGGAGTCAGGTCAGGATGGGGTAGGGTGTATTGTTATCAACAAATAAGCCCCCAGATCTAAGTGGTTTTATAATAAGGATCTGTTTCTCTCTGACCTAAATTCCACCGAGAAGCAGCTCTTCCAAGTGGTGACTTTGGAGTCACCACTCAAAACTGTACCTTCCCCATACCGTATCTTCTAAACTTGATGCAGAAGACAATAGTAACCACACGGGATGTTTTCTTGTCAGGCCCGGAAGTGACGCACACCACTCTGTTCATTTTTCATTGGCTAGAATTATGTCACATAATTGCAACCTGCTGCAAAGGATCCTGGGAAATGTAGTTTTCCTGTGTCCACAGGAAGAGGAAGAGACAGATGGGTGCTCATCAACCCCTCTCTGCCAGCAGGGCTCTAAAATAGGAAAAATGCAAATTCAAAGTTAACAAATGTTTAATTGAATCTTTGCAAATAGAATATCAACCGGATTAATGCAACTCAATTTAACACTTCAATAATTACACAAAGGCTATTTTTTATGTGACCTGTCAGTGCATGTTGCTCATCTTACTCTGCAGTACAGGGGTCCTCCAAAATTCAGGAGGGCCAAGAAAACCTCATCACCTCTTCCTTTCTTCCTTCCCACCCCTCTCCAGTTCTCTGGTCACAACCTCATCCTACTTCTCCCTTTCCCCTTGTTTAGGCTTACTCAAGGAAGAAGTCTGGGACTGTTTACAATGCCAGAAAATCAGTCCCAAATGTATCAAGGAAAAGTACTGCTTTGGTAAGATTCTGGGGGATGTGGCACAGAGCCTGAGCTGAAGACAGTGAATGTGGGTTTTAGACTTACCCAGGCAGCCTTGAGTTCTGCCCTTACCATTGGCATACAGTGTGGCCTAGGAGTTGATTCCACATTCTGAAATTCACTCTGTCCCTTCTGTTCAATGTGAACAACCCTCTGGAAATTTACAATGTCCCGACACCAGAGTGGCAGGCGCTAGAAAATAGCTTATTTTCTTACCTTTGCCATTTTTAGAAAGTCCAGAAAGATGTGCTAAATTCATTCATTTGTTCAGAAGTCTAGAGAAATCTAGATAGCCTCTTGTAGTACAGTGAATCCACACATCCTTCAAGATTGGATAGTCATGCTGGATCATTGCACATGCTGTTTCTTCTCTGTCACACGGCTCCCCTCCCTTCTCAAAGTCATCTCTTCAAAAAAGCCCCTCTGATTACACTCTCTAGAGTTGTTCTTTCCATGAAATTATGTCCACAATTATTATTATTCCACCCTTGCTTCACCTATTTTATTCTTTGCCATAGTACTTTACAAGAAATCACACATTCATGGTGTCACCCTCTAAAAATAAGGATTTTCTTGTTTTTTGGTAGTTGGAAATGAACTCAGGGGCTCTCAACCACTGAACTACATTGCCAGCTCTTTTTATTTTGTTTCATTTTGAGGTGTTCTCACTAAGTTGCGGAGGCTGGCCTTGAACTTGTGATCCTCCTGTCTCAGCTCACTGAGTAGCTGGGAATTGAGGAGTGTGCCACCATACTTAGCTCCAGGACATTTCCTTACACAATCACAATGCTGTTCCCACACCCAACAAACCTAACAGAGATCCCTCCATAGCAAACAATCTCTAAGTCCCTCTATCAGCTTCCCTGATGGCCATCAGAATATTTTTTCACAGCTGAGGTTTAAATAAAGATTCAACAAAAGGACTTCCCATATCGTTCAGTTGTTCGGTTTTTCACTTTTCTTTTAATCTAGAAATTTGTCCTCTTAGTTTTCTCCTCTGTGACATGCCTAGTTGAAAGGAAGAGGCATGTTCTATTGAGTGTCCCGTTTTCAGACATGTCTACTTCCTTTTGATGAAGTTTGACAACAGGTATTTCCAGCACCTATGCTGCCCTCAACTGTGGATCAGTGAAACAGGAAACGGACGTGGACGCTGCCCTCGTGGAGCCCATGCTGAAATGGGTTTAGGAGAGACGCTGGGTTCTCCCCTCCGCACTGCTGGCCTTTGGAGCTGGGAACTCTTTTTTTTTTTTTTTTTTTTTTTGGTACTGGAGATTGAACTCAAGGGCACTCGAACTCTGAGCCACACCCCCAGCCCTATTTTGTGTTTTATGTAGAGACAGGGTCTCACTGAGTCGCTTAGCGCCTCGCCCTTGCTGAGGCTGGCTTTGAACTCGCGATCCTCCTGTCTCAGCCTCCCTAGGTGCTGGGAACTCTTCATTATGAAGCTTCCCTGTGTGTCCGTCCCTAGCCTTGGTCCACCAGACACCGGCCATGATGATCAGAAATTTCTCTGAACATTTCAAAATTGTCCCTGGTTGAGAACCACTGCATTGTATGACATTGAAATGACCAATAAATGAACTAATGAAAAACAGCAAAGGCACTCTAATGAAAACAGAACTGAACGACTTGGTGGAAAGAGTCTGGAAGAGGGAGTATAGTCAAAGAGTGCAGATTTAGGGGCCTCCGTGAAGTCTGAGCTTTGAGATCTAAGACAGTGATGGGACAATGAGAATGACGAAGGGAATAACGCGTGCAAAGATCCAGCACGATTAAGCAACAAGGAAGGGGACCTGGCATGGCCAGCGCCGTGTGCATGCAGACAGCGCAAGTGGGTGAAGGAGAGGAGTGGCGCAGCCAGAATGGGGGCCAACTCACGTGGGGCCCAGGTCCTGCAAGTCCTGGTAGGCGGCTGTGAGGACTTGGACTTTTATTCTGATGGGAGTCCTCTGCTGCAGGACTCCTGAGCTCAGGAGGGACCCGAGGTGGTGTGTTGACTGCGCCCTCTGGAGGCCATGTAGGGAAATGTAGGGAATGGACCAGTCAGGGCTGGACCAGGTTGGTAGCTGTAGAGGTGGACTGGATTCTGGATTCTAGATTCTGGTTACTATCTGGAGGCTAAGTCAAGAAGCTTTGCTGATAGAAAAGTCAGGGCGGAAGGAGAGTGGAAGGTGCAGAATTCACCCCCCAAGGCCACCTTCGGGGTTCACAGCTAAGACACAGGCGGACTCTCCTGGGGAGATTGTGGACGTTTTGCACCCCTTCCCATGGGCATGGTGTTTCTGTCTCTTGAATTTGAATGGAACTCCCAAGTCCTACTTGCTGCCTTCCAACCCCACCCATCAAAAGAGGTGCGTTTAGCACTGGCTCTCCACTGTCACGGTGGTAGACCTTCAGCTCCAGGAGGGCGGGGACGCTCACCCGCTTGGTTCCAGGATAGATCCCAGGTGCCCAGAAAGGTGCCTGAGACGCAGCCCTGGAGGAATGGATAGGTGGAGGGTCAGACCTCAGGAGAGGGAAGGGACCTCGTGGCAGAGGACAGGCAAGCGCCACCCTGCCCTCCCAGGTGGCCGAGTGAACGCACGTGGGGTTGGGTGCAAAGTTAAAGGGTGGTGACTTGAAGATCGGGGCTGTCTCCGCCCCCGCCCCAGTCGACGGGCAGCCCCGCATGTCCCTGCAGTACAAGACGGACGACGACTACTCAAAGAACCAGGCTCTGCTGGGCAACATCGTGTCAGTGACTATGGCTGTCTTTGTCTTCGTGGTCATCCTGATCGCGTGAGTCGTCCCTGAGCCCTGCTAAGGCCCCTAGTGCCTCACTGGGCCCCTCGAAAGGCCCTCGCCGCCGCCGTGTTTCAGGAGTCTCTACCTGGTCACTCCAGGCTTGTCTTTTATGTTTCTCCTCTTCCTTCTCTTTCCTTCTCTCCTTTCCTCCTCTCTTCCTTTTTCAGCCGTGTGTCTGTCTCTTTCTGTCTTATCTCTTTCGTCCCCCACCCCTGAGTCACATTAGGAAGTCCTAAGGTCCGCAGGAATTTTCCATTTGTGGGCCCCTTGTTCTATTAAAAAACACTTGCAATTGTATTTGATAAATGTGTTGGTATAAAAACAACTGTCATCCAAGTTGGCTTCGTTCTTATATATTCTTCACCAGCATCACTGTTGTTGTTATATTCATTTATTTATTCCTGGCTTGGAAAGAAATTAAAATGGAAACATTTCTGGTGAGGCGGGGTCGCGCACCCTGTAGTCCCAGCAGCTCCGGAGGCTCAGGCAGGAGGATCGCAAGTGCAAAACCAGCCTTAGCAACAGCCAGGCGCTAAGCAACTCAGTGAGACCCTGTGTGTAAACAAAACACAAAATGGGGCTGGGGATGTGGCTCAGTGGTCGAGTGCCCCAGAGTTCAATCCCCGGTACCAAAAAAAGAAAGAATGAAAACATTTCAATGGGCCCCAGACACACTGCCTAGGAGATAGGTGGCCCTCACTCTCCTCTCTCCTCCTGTAAGGGTTTCTCTTCGCCTCTGTCTGCTTGTGCCCCCTCAGCCCCTTTCCCAGCCTCTCTCCTCTTCCCTCCCTCTGGATTTCTGTCTCTCTCTCCCCCTCTATGTCTTCTCCTACCTCCCCACGAGCGTCCTTTCCTGAATACATCAGTTTCTCCATATTCAAAATGGGAATCATGGGCTTTGCCACTCCTCAGGGGTGGTGGTGGTGAGCAATGATTCGGGGACTGCTCTTAGCACTTGGCTTGATGGGTTTCAGCTCTTACTGTGAGTGCGCTCTGGCTTGTCTTCCACCTCTGACCCTCCATTTCTTTTTTTCCCTATGTATTAGTTTCCTGAGGCTGTTGCAACCAATGACCAGACCTGAGTGTCTTAAAGCAACAGAAACTGTTCTCTGAATTCTGGAGGCCAGAAATCTGAGGTCAGGGGGTTGCGAGGGTTAGTTCCTTCTGGAGGTTCCAAGGGAGGAACATTCAATATCTATCTCCTAGCTGCTGGTGGCTGCTGGTGGCATTCCTTAGCCTATGGCCTCCCCCCAATCTCTGATCCTGTATTCATGTAGCTTTTCCCTCTGTGTCTGTGCCTCAGGGCTCCCTCTCCTTTCATACAAGGGCACCAGTCTGTGAATCTAGGGCCCAGCCTAAGTCCAAGATGATCTCATTTCAATTTAATTATCCTATTTCCAAATCAGGTCACATTCACAGGTACTAGGAGTTAAATCTTGGATATATATTTAGAAGTAGGACACAGTTTAACCCATTACATTGTTTTTTTTCTCTTCATAATGTCTCTCCCTTTCTGTCTTTTCTTTCCCTTGGTCTGTCCCCCTGGTTCCCACATCCTACTATCACTCCAACTTTTCAGATCCAACTTTTCTCTCCTTCCTCAAGTGCCAACATGAATTGATTGAAAACCCTGGAAATTTGTCCAGAAACCCATGATGTCACTGACTTGGCCAAATCAGACCAGTGATTGGGGAGAACCTTGGGGGAGGTGATTTGCCTTGGAGGGACCTGAAATTCTCTTTCTAACCTCCAAAATGTCTCTCTCTTAACCAGGGCTTGCACATACAGGAAAAACCGAAAACTCCTCTTGCAATAGGATGATGCTTTGGGGTTCGTAAAGGAAAAGGAAAGAAGTTTAATAAAACCTATGACAAATTCCTTATGTCTTTGATGGTTTCCTGAAAACCCTCCCACCAATTGGTATGCAACTGTTTTTATAATGATTATATGTTCCTCGAGGGTTGAGATCAGATCTTGTTCATTGGTAGACACCAATTATCCTAATTTAAGGCCAAAGTGATTTGGATCTCCAAAAGGGATGGACAACCTTTTGCGAGATTTGAAGGGACAGCCCTCTTCTTTGGGGGAGAAAATGCACCCTAAAGAAGAAGATGAGCTGGGCACTGTGGCTCAAGCCTGTAATCCCAGCACTTTGGGAGGCTGAGACAGGAGAATCGCGAGTTCAAAGCCAGCCTCAGCAATGGCGAGGTGCTAAGCAACTCAGTGAGACCCTGTCTCTACATAAAACACAAAATAGGGCTGGGAATGTGGCTCAGTGGTCAAGTGCCCTTGAGTTCAATCCCCAGTACCAAACAAAACAAAACAAAACAAAACAAAGAAGATGATGTAGTCGGACCCTCAAGTATAGTTAAGCAAAAGAGCAGTAGTCAAGGGAAGAGTACCAGGCTTCCCTCTCTATCTGAACCCTAGGTTTTACCCTCTCTGGGCCTGAATAGATTCTAGTACATTTTCATGTAAGCAGAACTCTTGCTACTCCATAAACCATGGAATCCTTCTGTTTCTTTCTTTCTTTCTTTCTTTTTTTTTTTTTTGGTACTGGGGATTAAATTCAGGGGCACTCGACCACTGAGCCACATCCCCAGCCCTATTTTGTGTTTTATGTAGAGACAGGGTCTCACTGAGTTGCTTAGCACCTCGCCGTTGCTGAGGCTGGCTTCGAACTCACGATTCTCCTGTCTCAGCCTCCCTGAGTGCTGGGATTACAGGCTTGAGCCACCGCCCCCGGCTTGGAATCCTTCTGTTTCTAAACTTGCCATGGGAACTATCACTGTCTAATTCAGGATTCAGATAATGAGGGATGTATAAGGAGATGGACAGGGATAGGCCAGAAAAGCTGAATTTGGCTAAAGATTTAGTGCCTAACAGAGTGCCTGGCTCAGAGCAAGCACCCAGCAAATATTTATTGAATAAATGTGTGTGTGTGTGTGTGTGTGCTCCCACAAAGACATTTAGATCCATAAACTAAGACTTTAAATGCCAGGAAAAGGAGTTTGGTGGTTTTTTCCAGGATCTGGGATTGAGACCTTAAATAACTTTCGGGTCCAGATAGGTAAAGTAACCGCAAGTCCCAATTCATAGTGATAGAATTTTACATCTCAGAATGAAATAGAATTTTCTACTCAGCTCCATCCTACTGTGGTTATGGAGAAACAGCCCCAGTGTTTTCAGATCTTAAGATTTTTCAAGAGAGAACACACATTCAGATTTGTACGTGAAATTTCTGTATCACTAGCGATGGCACTATCTATGATTGTATTTCAAGTACTGCAGATAAATCAAAACATGTCTTGCTACTTCTGGGAGATTACCGGAAATTTGGGGGGCCTATAAATTGTAGATTAGGGTTTTCCAGCGGTGGTGAGCGCCGCTGACTCCCTAGTTAACTACATTTCCCAGAATCCTCGCCTCCTGCGCAAGCGTCTGTCGCCATAGACACTGTCACCTAGTCAGGTTAAACGCAGAAGAAGGGGGGCGGTATGAAAGGCACGATTTTGGATTGGCCGAAACCTTGACTTCCTAGTTTCACCACGCCTGTTGCCAAGATACCAATTTTTCCACATGCGCAGTTGAGCGCCTTTCGAACGGGCACTTTTGTAAAGCCGGAGCAAAGGGGCCAACCGCTGGAATACAGGGGTCCAACGCAGAGGATCCTGGGAATGGTAGTTTCCGGTCCCGGTCTGCACAGGCGCACTTCTCTACGCGGCATTGGTTGAGCGCGCTCAACTCACCCGCTGCGATCCCTTCACTCCAGTGGCACCAAAAAGACCCCGAGGGAACCAGACTCCCAATGTCTGAGCTTCTTCATCTCTAATTGGGTATTACCTTTTCCTCTTTCCCTCAACTCCAAGCCTCCGGAAGTAGCGGCTACCGTCCGCTGGGCACGACTAGGGCGCGCATGCTGGTCTCCATGGCGACGCCCCCCCCAGCGCGTTTGACGTCACGTCCGGGGGCGGGGCCACTCCCCACCTGTTTGAGATGTTTGACTTCATTGGTGCTTCTTAGTCGGGCAGCCAGACTGCATCCCGTTTGGGAAAAGCCTAGGCCTGGAGGTCGCAAACTACTGGTTTTTGTTTGGGTAGCAGCCAGCAGTGTTGTTGAGGGTTTTTTTTTTGTTTATATTGTTAATATCTTCCCGCTACAGGTCCAGAGGCTCCCTTAACTTCGTGGGCATTTCCTAGAAGTGCACCATAAAGGGATAATTAAATTGTGCATAAATTATAGTGTGATGAGCGCTCCCGGTGAGCGCAGTCTGGGATGGGGGAGACAGATAATTATTAAGGAATTACAGTGTCCGCGCTGGGATACTGGAGTGTACCTGTGGGAACCCGGAGGGAGTTGCCAACGTCAGCTGGACTGGGTGGGAATAACAACAAGCTTACTACAGGAGAGGCTTTGAGAGCTTGTTCTTGCAAGCAAGGTGGGTGTTTTCCACTACAAGTAGAGGAGGAAGGACAGAACAACCAAGTCATACCGTGGGAACTATTAAAAACTTACTTTTAATAATAATAGCAAACACAGCCGGGCGTGGTGGCTCACGCTTGTAATCCCAGCACTTTGGGAGGCTGAGACAGGAGAATCGCGAGTTCAAAGCCAGCCTCAGCAATGGCGAGGCACTAAGCAACTCAGTGAGACCCTGTCTCTACATAAAACACAAAATAGGGCTGGGGATGTGGCTCAGTGGTCGAGTGCCCCTAAGTTCAATCCCCAGTACCAAATAAAATAAAATAAAATAATAATAATAATAGTAGCAAACACTTTTTTAAAAATTTTTTTTCTTAGTTGTAGATGGACACAATGTCTTTATTTTATTGCTTTGTATGTGGTGCTGAGGATCGAACCCAGGGCCTCACGCATGCAAGGCAAGCGCTCTGCCGCTGAGCCACAATCCCAGCCCCAGTAGCAAACACTTCTGTGGTGTTTTCTATCACATACTGTTAGAATGGCTTTCTTTATATTCAGATTTCATAAGCTGATGAGGATATTTATTATCTCCCCACGTAGAAGTCAACAACTTTCAGGGGGTCCCACAAGAAGCAGAATTCATTATGCTTTGCTGCCCTTCTTACAGGATCCAGGAGTTATTGGGTGCTGTAGCTACCAAACACTGATAGTCGACTTGTATTTAACATCAGATTTCAGCTTTAGGAGATGTTTGTATCAGCAAGGATAGGCTAGTTACTGTTACAGGGATAGGCACCTCCAAATCTCCTAGCTCAGTAACTTACAGCATGAAGGTGCATCTGTCACTGGTTAGTTCCATGCCACCTTGACTGCAGAGCACCAGCTGACAGAGCAGCCTGTGTTCGGAGCCTCCTCTTTGCCATGAGGCAGGGAAGAGAGGGTGAACTTGGCGGTAGTAAATGCAGCGGTTACCCATATGAGCTAGACCTGAACTCTGCCTCTGTAGGACAGCTCACATGGATCCTCTGTCTCTGTCTCTCTGTGTGTAACATGGATACAGCAATGGCCCCTTCATACTGGGGTCCATGCCAGGTAAATGAGCTAATAAAGCTGACGGCATATTGTCAGTAAGTGATGGCTGCTGTTCTCATTCTGGCAGTGGTCCACCTAGCTATTGCTCATGTGCACACATATGGTTTATGTCTTTATAAGCATAAAAGATACATGACGAAGATTTTAAACATTCCTTTATAAGCACTATGTCATTGGGTGGTCATCATAATTGTTTTCACAGTTTAATAATATTCCACAGGCAGGATGTCTTGCTATTTAATAGATTTCCTGATGTTGGAATCGAAAGTTATTTTCAATTATATGTCCTATTTAGTTTTATTACTATTTCAGTGTAATTTCCAGCTTCTATTAATACTGGATAATGCTATGATGAACATATGTGGGCTATGGCTTTTCAACTTCTTTGGGATTGTTCTCATAAGATACATTCCAAATTGTCACACCGAGACCTAAGAATTTCCAAATCCTACCCTACTAGTCACATTGGAAAACAAAATACCATTTTATAATTGATCAGTGAGGCCTAGGAATGCTGCAGAGGTCTCTGGTGAAGTCCTCTTGGCTCAGCCTAGAGGAGCCCTACCTCAACCCATCCACCAGACAGCAGAGGCCGGAATGAGTCCATGTTAATGCAGTGACCCTGCCCTCTCTTCACAGGCCCCAGCCAGGGTCTTGGACTCTAACAGAGCAACATTTACTCTTCTCAGGGAAAAAAAAAGTCATCAGCCAAGATGCAGCAGCAGGTGGACACAGCAGGTGGACCATTTTATTTGAGATGGAGTCTTGCTGTGTTGCCCAGGCTGGCCCCAAACTCCTGGGTTCAAACCATCCTCCTGCCTCAGCGTCATAGTCACATGCCACCTTGTGTGGTTGCTTCTCTGCCTTCTTAATGGCCCTCCATCCTTACTGCACAAGGTTTTCTGGGAGGTGATAGAGTTAATCACTTGCACAGTGAAATTAGACAAACCCAGTTTCCTGTTCTTGCTGAATACGTAACCTCTCTGAGTTTTTAAGTTTTCTCATCTTATAAAAAGAGAAAGAGAGAGAGGATAAAAAGTACCAGTATTTGTTTTTCTCTTCGGCTATAACGTTGCTCCCACTTAGTGGTGGTTTAAGCCAGGAGTCAGCAAACTTTTCTGTGAAGGGCCAGATAGATGTTTCCGGCTTTCCAGGTCATTGATTCAACTCTGTCATTAAAGCACCTGGAAGCAGCTGTCAACAATCAATAAATGAATGGGCATGTCTGTGTCCCAATGAAACTTCATTTGTGAGCGAATAACTGAGAAAACTGCACGACACCTCACCCCCCATCACTGGAATAGGTGCTCCAAGCGAAAATGAGATTGAGATTTAAACAGTGAAAAAAAGGTTTATTCTTTGTGCATGCAATTTGGAGGGCAGAGATTCATCCTCTTTTCCACGCGGTTTGACCCTTGACACTTAGTCAAGATGGCTCTAGCTACTATCACAAACTAAGTTCTGGGGGGCGGGCCTAACAGGAAGGCCACGCCTAGGTGGGCAGGTGCTGACTTTCAAAATGGAGTTACTTTGGACTAAGGACCTAACATTCCGGCCTTTTATCTTATAATGATAAGGAGGCTGTCATTTGTTCTGGCTTCTTGGAGCAGAACAAGGGACAAAGAAGGGTTTAGGCCGGAACTATGGGGAGGGGGCTATCTTGGCTCATAAAGAGCTGGTTTAGTCTGATTAGTGAGTGCCTTTACTTGCTCTCGGAAAAAAATTTTCTGGCAATTTAGCAGACATGATAGACAAGATAGATCCTATTAAGAGCACCATGATGAGTGTAAGTGAAAGACCCCTTCCCCCTCTCCTAATAGATGGCCAGGACTTGCTCAGGAAACTGACTGGCCTCAGAAAGACCCCTTCCCCCTCCCCTAATAGATGGCCAGGACTTGCTCAGGAAACTGACTGGCCTCAGAAAGACCCCTTCCCCCTCCCCTAATGGATAGCCAGGCCTAGCTCAGGAAACCAGCTGGTCCCAATACCAGGAAGCCAAGGGTGGGACGAAAGATGCCAGATGGAGGGAAAGTCCCATATCAGGTCTTCCCACCAGGTTTTCCCGCCGGTGGGCCCCGGCCACCTTCCCCCTCATTCCAATGCACCAATAGGATCCCTGTAACTATGCATCTGCTTCTGTAACCCTGCTTCTGCCACCCTGGTCCTATAAATGGGGGTGACCTCCCTTGCCCGGCACGCTCAGTCTACCGAACGGCTGAAGCGTCCGCAGGCGCCTGTGTGAACAATAAAGCTGCCTTGTGCTTTTGCATCCTGTGGTCTGGACTGGTCAC
>PVHX01016985.1:0-41464 GCA_004024805.1 Geosciurus inauris | reverse complement strand
CTCCGAGGCAGGATCCCTTGCTGTGTGGCCAGCACTCCACGCAAGGAGGACATGGAGCAGGTGTCTGGTGATGAATGAGTGAATGAACGAACACACAGTGTACACATAGAGAAGCTGCTCAGAGCCGGTGGCTGAGGGCTACTGCAGAGGACTTTGCATCCCAGCCCGTGGGCCTATCTTCTGAGGAACTCAGGGCAAGCACAGAGCCAAGAGGACATGCACGAGAGTTCCCAGGAGCCCAGCGAGTGTGGGCAACCCAAACCACCCAGCCCCATGTGCTTCTGTGGACCCACTGGGAGACAGCCAGCACTAGCCCCCACAGTCCCCACTGCACCCATGACTTCACAGCATTGACCACCGGAAGCCTGGCTTGCCCTGCCGCCTTGCCTCAGAGGTCCACTGTTCCCACAGAAGCCCCTCCCTTGCTCCTGGAGACATGCCCTGGGCACCTCACACTCCACTTGGGAAGGCCTGTTCCTGAGTCCAGGCTTCCTCCTGGTCCTGGGTGACTTCCCACACTGGTCCCCTTCCCCAAATCTTCCTCCTCCACCCACCCCAGGCAGTTCTGCACATCCTACTGGGAGGTCAGGTTGTAGTGAAGAGCTGAGCTCCAGCACCAGTTTTGCCCATGGGGAGTTTCTTCTCTGTGTCTCAGTTTTCCTCTCTATAAGAGACACAGAGTAATGCCTATCTCAGTTTGAGATGATCCAAACACAATGCTTCAGAAGTTCCTGGCACATGGCCGTGTTGATCACTCTGACCAGTTACCTCTTCTTCCCATCAGTTCAGCCACTGACCTCCTTCATCTCTGTCCACTAGGCCCTTGGCCTTGCCTCCTCCCCTGCCCTGCTTGGGTATCCAAGATCCTCAGCCACATGCCCAGCACAATCCCAGTCTGAGCAGATCCACAGTCCAGCTCTGCTCACACGGATCCCTCCATCACACTGCCCAAAAGTGCGTGCACATACGCGCGCGCGCACACACACACACACACACACACACACACACACGGCCTGGTCCAACACAGGGCAAGGGTTCCACTCTGCCCTCCACGCCAAGCCATCTGGAGCCATTATGCAGTTTTCTCTTTGGTGTGCCTCTCGGCCACTTCAAAATTGCCTTGCTCAGGAGATCAGCAGAATAGAGGGAAGGGACCAGGGAGCGGAGGAGGGGAGGGAGGGGGGAGTGCTGGGGAGGGGCATTGGCCTAATCATATCATTATGTTATATGCATAAGCAAATCTGTAACAACAAATCCCACCATCACGTACAACTGTAATACCATTAAGAAAAATTGGGCAAAAAAATTCTTCTTGCCCCCCTTCTGCCATATTCCAACAAGCTCAAGGCCTCCCTCTGCTTTAGATGAAACCCTCCCCAACTCCAAGTGCTTCACCTATGGTTCCACTCCCCACTCCGTTCCACCCACCCCGCTGTACTATCCTCCCTCAGCCACCAACCTCCTTATCTCACTTTCCTGTCTTCTTCAGCCCTATCCCTAATAAGTGTCCCCTGTGGGTTCCCTCAAGGGTCCACCCCACCTCTCAGGCCAGCTCCTCCACTTAAAAAAAATTTTTTTTAGTTGTAGATGGATACAAATATCTTTATTCTTTTAATGTAGTGCTGAGGATTGAACCCAGTGCCTCACGCATGCAAGGCAAGTTCTCTACCACTGAGCCACAAGCTCAGTCCCCAGCCACCTTCACTTTTAAACCTACCTCAAGGTGGATGACACCCTCTCCTGTGCTGTGAGCCCCAGAATTGCAAATCCCATGTCTCCTTGGGGACCTCTGCCTGACAACTCCATGTTCAGCCTGCCCAAACAAGTCACCCCTAGCTGCCAGGCTGACACCAGCATCCAGTTGCTCAATAACCCAGGCCAGAAACCAAGCACTGGCCCAGGTCCCTCCTTGGCCCCTGCAAGCCACAGGCTCCCTAGCGTTTTCCACTGTCCCTCCGGATTCTCTCTCAAACCCAATCATTTCCGTAGGTGACAAATGTGCCAGTTTGATTGGCTGTCCTGTTTCCCCACAGTAAAGACTTGATCCCTCAGCATGGGGAGTATGCATGGCATGGGGACTTTCCTATGCCTCCCAGGAGGAGAGGCCAACCCCCCGCAGCCTGTGGGGCCAGACAGGCTTGGTCCATGGGATGCCCTGCTACAGCTGTGAGGGCCCTAGAGTAAGGCCACAGGGGCTAGGAAAGTGAGGACTCCTCCCTCGGGTCTGGGTGGCTGCTGATCCTGGAGAGGTAGGTGCAGGCTCCCTGCTTGCAGGCCTCTGGGGTCCCAGGTCCCACCCATCTAAGTCTGGTTCTCTCCCCCTAGACACAATCTGTGGTCCTCGGGGGCCTGCCCATAAATTTCCAAGTGAGGATGCAGCACTCATCACTGCAGAGTTGCTTTCTTTCCCTTGTAACTAGGAAACCTGGCAGGCAGCAGAGTCTCTCCCCCTTCTCTACCAGGCAGGCCAGGTGTCAACCTCCCACCTTGGCCAATGCCAAGCTCCTCCTAGGATGCCCTCTTCCACCTCCTTCATGGTGCTCGTCCAATGCCCTGGACCCAGGCTGACAGGTCTTCTGCAGGTCCTGGGTATCACAGCGTCGCTCTCTTCTTTAAAACTCAAAGGATCCACTATGCTATATGCTCCTTTAGCCAGGGAGGGCACTGGCCTGAGTAAGGCTGAGCCTGGAAGTCTGCAAAGAGAGGCTACTTGCTACAGAAGCAAGGTCCCACTGGCTGGCTGGGGTCAAGTTACCTCCTCTGAGCCTTAATTTCCTCACTGTAAAGGACTGAGAACCCAACAAAGACTCCAGGCCAAGGATTTTCACTGCTGCTATTTACTCACCCTTAGCTTTTTTCAAAGAACGTTAGCAAAATTACTTGTGAAAACAGGGCTTGTTTTGTTTTGTGAGGGTATTATCATTGTGTTAATAATAAATTCTCTCCTTTGTACAGCTTTCCTCCAGCCATCAGCTCATGTAACTCTCATCAAGTTCTCAGAAGCCCTCGTATCCAGGCAAAACCAGCCCCAACACATAAGCTGGCTGGTCTGCTTTCTTCTCCAAACAAAAAGAATTCTGCAATTCAACAAGTTGCCCTCTTTGCTTTGGTTACCAGGAAGCTCCCAGAAAATTTAGGATTCAATCATAATAACTAAATGAGCTTAGGGCTTCCATGTAATTTACATCCTTTTCTATAATTTATGTCAAGTTAACTGCATATAAATCTTTTATTATAAAATACTCATGAATTCTTAAGGGAAGACAAGAACCCATTCATAAGGAACAAAATCATCTAGAATAGAAGGGAATGAATTAGAACATTGCAGCAGGATTTTCTGGCATTTCCTCCATCTACCTCTTTTCACAGGGAATGAAACTGACACCCAGAGAAGAGAAGGGACAAAGCAAGGCATGGCTTGTGCTGCATCTGCCTTAGCAAGCCTTGCTTTCAGGGGGACATTCATCAGTGCAGGACCCAGAGTCCACAATGCTTTTAAGAAATGTTTAATGCTCATGAAATGTTTAAATTTGATTTGAAATTGGAAGAATAAAGAAAAAAATTGGGGGTACCAGGGTGCTTAACCACACCCCAGCCCCCAAGCCACAACCTCAGCCTCCCAATTTATTTTGAGACAGGGTCTTGCTATGTTACTCAGGGTCTCGCTAAGTTGCTGAGGCTGGCCTTGAACTTGTGATCCTCCTGCCTCAACCTCCTGAGTTGCTGAGATTACAAGTGCATGCCACCACACCCAGCTTGAAGAGAATTTTTAGATCAAAGAAATTGATACACTATTTGATACTAATATTTGTCTGTATACCAATACTGTTATAAAACATACATTTTAAATTTTTCATGGAGGAAGAGGCTCGAGGGCAAAAATGCCCATGAATGTCATCATAAGGTCCTGTTCACTTTACCCATCTCCCCAACAGAGCCTGGTCCCACCTGCCCGGCCACCTGGGCCCCAGCCCACTCCTAGTTTTTCTTAACAGGATCAGGACATGCCAGCAGGGAGCGGAACCCTGCCAGGTGAATCTAATTTAAACCCTGAGTAACCACTTCAGACAGCTCTTGAAAGGCTGAACCCACCGCTATGGCTGAGGCTGGGGGTCGGGGGATCCCTTGGCTGATTTCACCAACCAGTTGTCAGGACAAACTTTCCTGGGTTCACAATGTGGAGACAATTAAAGGACTGGCGCTTTCGAGGCATGAGCCAGCTTCCTGCAGAGGTGTTGACTGCAGGCAGGCAGACTCTCTGCTCCTAACGACCGGAGCCAGGAGCAGCCCTCACCCTGCGGGACCACACCTTGTCTTTCCCCAGCACTGGAGCTGGGCTTGTGGGGGTGAGTTGGGGGACATCAGTAGGAGCAAAGCTGGCCCCAGAAATGCTACCACACAAAGCACAAGCAGCAACAGAACTCAGGGAGACATGGGGCAGAGAACATTCTGCCTGGGGTTCACCACCATCCTGCTGTGACCCCACCTGCACCTGGCCTCTCCAGCTGTGGTGTCCCCAGCCATCAGCGAGATAAGCGATGGTTCCCGAAGACGATGTGAGGTGAAGGGCAGGTGAACAACCCCCAGGAGATGGCTAAGGGTTATCATTTCCACTGAACAGAGAGGTAAACTGAGCCTAGAACAAGGTGCTAGTTGGCCAGCCAAGGTCATGATGCCCAGGGGATCAGACCAGGCCAGGGGTGGAGCCTGGATTCCAGGAGCCCAGAAGGCAGGGCCTAGGTCTTCCTGGGGAGTTTATAAGGGCCAGCTAACCTGGATTCCAGTCTCCTCCAACTCTCACCAGCCACAGGCCTCCCTGTATTGACTTTTGCCCCAGCAAACTGCAGCCCTCTCTCCTGGGGCTGAATCCCCACCCTTTTTACCCCATCCTCCCACATGCGCTCGGTGACATAGGAGATGGGGAAGTGAGGCGCAAGGATACCTGGGGCTTGTAGTGCTGATTCTTGATTCAGAGAAACCTCCTTGGCACTGGTAAAAGGGAGGACTCAATTCCAGATCCATGAAAAGCCCAAATTAGATGTGACTTTAAAAAAATTTTTTTTTAGTTTTGGATGGACACAATAACTTTATTTTATTTATTTTTATGTTGTGCTGAGGATCGAACCCAGTGCTTCACGCATGCAAGGCACGCACTCTACCACTGAGCCCCAGCCCCAGCCTCAGATGTGACTGTTTGCGAGGAACTACAGGAACGAATGAAGATGCCTCTCAGGGTCCTCAGAAGTGAGCTCACTACAAAGGGAGGCAGGCAATCAGCTCACACACCATTACAGAAAACCACCACCAAGAGTACCCTGGGGCTGCTATGGGAGGCCAGGGGTTGCACTCCCAGCTCTGGGTCTCTGCAAGCCTCGGTTTCCTCATCCATAAAATGGGACAGCAATGCCCACATCAAAAGGTTCACTGAGAAAGCACAGACAAAGGCTTCATCTGGTATCTGCGAAAGAGCACACTGCTAACAAGGGCGTCCTGCCCGCCTTCCCTACACTTTAAAGTAGCCGCTTTTGGATAGTGACACTGTTTCCCACACTGCATTCTTGCCTGTTATCAGCCCTTTGGTTGCCAATTAACGTAAAACTGACTCCTGCCCCATCTCTGTGCCTGCGGTCATAAAACAGGATCTGTGTAGATGAATTAATGATAAACAGCAGCCACAGCAGGAACTAATGAATGAGCATGTAGGACCTGGAGAAACTAATGGTAAATTTCCTCCCAAGCTGTGAAAACAGTGTGGGAAGCTGACAAGATCCTCTGCCAGCCTCAGTTTCCAAGTGTGTGAAGACTTCTACGCTCTTGTCCAAGTCTGACATTCTATCAACTTAGGGACTGGGGCAGAACACCAGATATTACAGATGAAGAAGGGAAGAAAACAGGGGCCAGGGACGGGTGGGAAGTGCTAAGCACCTACTGTATACCAGATGCTGAGCTTCCTGAGCAGACTTGCCCCAGCCAGCCTAATCAGAAATGCCACCTGGGCAGCATCGTGCAGTCCCCAAGACAACCCCATGTTGCAAATACCTAATTTTATAGGAGAAGCCCTCCAGCTCTCCACATCCTCCATTCCTTCTGCCCCTGAGCCACTCCCCTTTTTCATTCAGCAATATTCACTTAGCAAATGTCTATGGATTATATACAGTGTGTGCCAGGAACTGGTTACAATGCCGGACACACAGGAGGGAACCAGACCCAAAGAGATCTAGACTTTATGGTGCCAACGGCTGAGCGGGGGGAACACAGACAACCACAGCATGACATCAGGCAGAATAAGGGGCAGAGAGTGGCCAGAGGTGCTATTTTCAAAAGGCAGTCAGGAATGTTCTGGAGGAGGTGACATTGCACAGAGGCCTCTGAGTGGTCAGAGGTTGGGCCAGAAAAACAGCACTTGAGCAAAGGGAACAGCTGCACACGGAACCTGAGATGGGAACGGACTTAGCACATTTGAGGAACAGCCAGGAGGCCACTGTGGCTGCCAGGAAGCAGGAGGGAGATGTGTGGCAGGAAATGGGGTCAGAGGGCTCAGGAGGGCCCACCTGCCACCTCCTTATCTCCCACTCCTTCTTCCTCCCCTGGGCGCATGTCAGAAAGGTGGAAACAGAACTATGGATGCCTGAGTGTCTGAGTTCAAAGGATCTTAGGGATGCTGGCGTCTAAACCTTCCATTTGCTAGATGAGAAGAGTGACCCAAAGAGGTAGGGTGACTTGCATGGAGCCATAGGCTGTTTGTGCGCAGAGGCAGGGAAGGAGCTGAGCTCTGGTCCCCTGCCCTGCATCTCCCACTGGACTGAGTCAGGACCGTGAGACCAGGAGGGCTAGGAACTTCATCTAATCAAAGCCCTCATCATGCTCAGAAGCACCGGCCCTGAGGCTCTGTGTTAATGAAGAAAAAAAGGGGTGGGAGCCCTAGGAGAAGCAAAGAGCTCATTTTTGTGCGCTTGTGTGGATCTGTGTACAAGACAGGCTTCCTCTGGGCCTGACACGCACAGCAGCCAGTCATTGTGCATTCGCGCTGTTCCAGAGCGTCAGGAGGTATGAGGTCTGAAGCCCATGGCTGCTTAGTCTCCCTGGAGCCTGCTGGGTGGCGCTTCGTCAGCCAGACTCCGCCAGGAGGGAAGGTGATTCTGACAGTGCCCTGCACATACCACCAGCCCTCTCCCGCTGTGTGACCCCCAGCAGGTCACCTCCTGCCCTGAGCCTCAGGGCCCATCTGTCAAAGGGTGCAGCAGGGGTTGAGAGGAGCATAGGAGGAGATGCTGAAGCCTACAAGTTTCTTTCCCCGTGCATGCAACATGAGTCAGTGTTCTTCAGAGTTGGGAGCGAGACAGGGAAGCTCTCACCATGGGACCCAGGAAACCTGCTGCAAGGCAAGATACCAGCTGGAGCGAGGATGCTGGGCCCTGATTCTTTGGCTCTGAGAAGTTCCATGAGCCAGATCCTCTCTATGGGCCTCAGTTTCCACATCTGCAAGGAACAAAACTACAATCCCAGGCAGCCTGACTGGTCACCTCGGTGAGCCACCCTCCCTTGTCCAGGGCCCATGGGGAGGCGCAATGGGAACAGGCAGGAGCGGGGGTCTTAAGGAAGTATCTGGGGGCACAGAAGCCTCCTTTCCCTGCTTGGAGCCAACCCTGAGTTCCAGTTACTGACATATTTATTGGCAATGAAGCCTGACCAGAAATGATCCCATAAGCAAATCCCAAAACTCTGGGGTTCAGCAGACAGGGAGGCATAGATTTGTGGATAAATAGGGGTCTGGAGGCTACTGTAATCAGTGGGAGGATCGTGGGGCAAGAGGTGGAGTCCCAGATGTGACACCTAGCCAGGTAACTTCCACCCACCATGAAACTGGGATCCTGCTACTGCCCTGCACATCCCCAAAGCATAGGAACTATCCATCAAAATGCCACACCCCTGGCTGGGGTTGTAGCTGGTAGAATGCTTGCCTAGCATGTTTGAGGCCCTGGGTTTGATTTTCAGCACCGCATATAAATAAATGAAATTTAAAAAAAAAAGAGGTCCATTGACAACTAAAACAAACAAACAAACAAACAAAAATACGCTGCATCCTGGGGCCCTGTCCAGGGAAGGCACACATGTGACTCTCAGCTTGAAAGCCCTGTGCTTTTGGGATCTGATATAACTGCTCACTAGGCCAGCCTTGCTCCAGGCCCAGCAGGGACCTCTTGGTCTCACCCCCAAAATACCAGTCCTGCGGTCCCACTGTCCCATCCCAAGAAACACATGGACCAACTCCACACTGTGCTTCCTGCTCCGGCAGGCTGATGTCCCAACACAGCAAGTCCACCTAGAGAGGCGTGGGGTGGTTAGTCAGAAGGGACGAGGGCAGGCTGGCTTCCCAGCCACTCGCAAGACCACCGTCTCAGTGACAGCCTTGTTTTATCATTACCCACGTCAGCAGAATGCAGGGCGAGGAGGTGGAGCCATGCGAGTCTGTGCCCTAATCACTTACAGACCGCAGAGGCCCCGTCCTGGCAAGGGAGGAAGATTTATTGTGGGGACGGATGGAAAACAAAGAACAGTTGTGCAAACTTTACGGAGCCGCATTATGGGAAATGCCCTCCCACTTCCCTCTGGTAAATTTGCTGGAAGTTGTCTCCAAAGGGGGACTGAGCTTCATGAGCCACTCATGTGCAGACCCTGGGTTGCTCTGGCTTGGCCAGAGGATGCCAGTGCTGCCTGACAGCCACGCCCTCTGTCCAGGGGTACAGCCTGATCCTGGCTGCTCTGCTGGAGCTGGGGAGAAGGCTCCAGACTTGGATTGACACTCTCCCCCGTCCCTGGGCCTTGGTGTCCTCACCTGCACCCTGTCACCCTCCCTTGTACCTGCCACACCAAAACTCTAAATCTAACTGTGATCATGTCCCTCTCCTGCTAAGAACCTCTCTGGGACTCTCTCTATTGCCTGCAGGATAAAGTTCAAGGTCCTCATATTGGACTTTGAGGCCCTTTGAGGCCTGATTCTAATCACTCTTCCTCTCTCCAGTCCCCATGCATGTATCACTCCAGGCCCAAGAAGGCATACTTGCCTGCCCCAAGACTGTCACATCTCAAAGCTTTCACATCTGCCATTCCTTTTCCTTGGACAGCATTCCTCCCAGTCTGCACCTGGAAAGCTCCTACCCACGCGTCAAAGCCCAGCTCTCAGGACATCCTGAGGGGAGCCTTTTCCTTCCTCTTCATCTCTGAGGCACAGGGAATTCCCTTACTGCCAGATCATTCTGCTTTCCACACTACGCCCCTTGCCTCTAGCATCAAACCTGGTACAGTGCAAGCATGGATAAAGCCATGCTGAAAGGCTGGCAGAGGGCAGGGAGCCAGGGCTCTCTCCAGAGCGAGAACTCAACACTCACTCCTCTCCTGAACGTCCTGGGTCTTGGTGTGTTCAAGGCGACCGAGACCGTAGGGGTCGTCTGGCCTATCATCCCTTTAACAGATGTGATGGATGCCTCCAAGAGAGGCGCACAGCCCTGCCTCTGGCTCACCCCTCTGCCAGCCTGCGAGACAGAGCCTATTAGTGCTCCATTGTGAAGTCCGCCGTTTCTAGGATGCCTCCCTCCCAAAAACACGGTCTGGACACTTTCTCGGAGTCACTGTTGATTTTATCTGACTTTCTCATTCCAATGAGAGAATCATTTCAATTCCATTCACATTAAATTCAAAAGCTGTTTTTCTTATATTATTTTAAATTCAATTCAGAGGGTTGTGTTTTTTCATCCTTAATTTTTTTCATATTCCATCAAGCAGCACTGAGCTCACAGAATGTGGCTGGTATTCCTGTTCCCTCAAGTTCAGCGCTCTCAGGAATTCTCCCTGTGAAAGGCTGGGTTTGATATATATATATGTCAATATCACCCGGGCTCCTGTCTTTAAGCACCCCGTATGTTCTAGTTATGGTGTCAGAGCTCCACACACATTGATCTCAATCCTCACTACATGGTCCCCTTTCCCTGGGCAGGAAACAGGCTCAGAGAGGCCAGGACACTCACTATTGTGCAGTGCCACAGCTGGTTAGGGAGCAGGGTGGGGATCAGAACCCCAGTGGTTGTCCTGTGTGCCCAGCCACTGCCCGGGCTTGGCTTGCTGACTCCAGGCTCAGAATTTCATGTGATGGGTAGGGGGGCAGGCATGCAGCCAGGGCTGGGGTGGGGGTGAACGGAAGGAGGGAGGAGGTGCAGGAGAGCTGCAGGCAGAGGCCCAATCTTACTGGAGAACCCAGGTTGGAGGGACACCTGCACAGGTGACCCCTCTGTACTCAGAGCTTTGGATACAAGCAGGAGCACTAACTGGGAGGCAGCGCTCAGCCTGAGCCCAGCATTGCTAACTGGGGAGTTGGCAGTTTGGGGAGCATGGCCCACCACCCCAGGTTTCCTGGGGTAAGCACCACAACTCCCATTTTTTCAGACACAGAGAATTGGGAGTGAAGTGCCTTCTCCCAGCTGCACGGTGGGTGAGCAGCTGAGCTGGGCAAGTGTCCAGCTCCATCTAGCTCCAGCTCCTCTCTGCCTTTCACTAGCAACTTATTTCTACCCAGGCCTCGGCCTCTCCTCTGCAAAGTGGCTAGAGAGGGCCTTGGGCTCTCACCTGACCACAAGGACAGAGAACAGGAAGAACACTGGCTTCTAGGAGGCTGCTTCGTATCAGCCCCCTAAGCTTTACTTTTCAAAACTAGAGGAGGAGGGAAGCACCCCGGTAGCCTCGGTCAGTGGCACTGGCAACTTGGGTTTGAGAGGAAAGGGCACCAGCGTCATGAGCCCCTCTTGAACAGTCCACTGCAACCAGAGTGTTAGACATGACTCCATTTCACAGCTTGAGAAACTGAGGCCAGAGAAGACAGTGACCCACCCAAGGTCACCCAGGCAGTCCAGGAAGGGCTGCGACTTGTAACAACCTTTTCTGTTCTTCTGGGGAGGTTCCCAACTGAATAGCCACTGCCTTTTCATCAACTCTCTTTTCCTCTTTTGCTAGGGTGCAGTGTCCAGCACAGTGAGAGCCACTTGTCACGTGCCATCTAGCCCCTCCCTGTAGCCTTAAAACGGAACTATAACCTCCGTTTCCCAGGTGAGAGAAAAGGACTGTGAAGTCAGGTCTCACAAGCTAAGAGCATGGCCAGCTTTCAAATTCAGGCTTTCTTGCAGAAAAGCTTCAAGCCCCGGATGAACCTGACAATTTTCAAGGTCCCATGGGCATCATGACTTTACAGGACAGGGCTCTGGAGGACAGTGTCCAGCCAACAGCATACCAACTTGGAGCAGAGAGGCTGGGTGACCACGGGCGAGCGTCCCTGTCTTAGGGAGTAAGGTTAGCTCTCTACCATCAAGGCCAGGAGCCAAAGGGCCTGTGATCCCAGGGACACTTGGCCACACCAGGAAGCCCTGTCAAACAAGGAGCAACACATGCTGGGGCGGGAGCTCTGCCTTGGGTTGTGAAGGATGAGTAGGAGTTTGCCAAGCTGGAAGAGGCTTCCAGAGAAAGAAATCTGAATGAGCCAAGGCCCAAAGGACTTAATGAACCTAGGGAATGCCATCTTTCTGAGTTTAAGAGAAGAAGGCTCCAGGTGGGGAGAAATAGGGCAGGTATCCCAGGCCTGCTGCTAACTCACTGGTGATACTGGGCCATGACGCCCCTCTCTAGGCTTTGGTTTCCCCATCTACTCACGAGAACTGACAGGATGCCAGGAGGGACCCTTCATGTGGGTGCTTCTGGATGCCAACTTGCAGGCTGCCTTTGCCCAAAGCCGTTTCCCTACCCAGTTCCTCCTCCACCCTGGAATGAGGTCAAGTTCAGGCCCGTTTCCAAAGAGGGTAGACTTGGCGACCAGAGCTGGCTGGCCCATCCTGGCCCATCTGGGCTCGTTTACAGCAGGATTCTCCAGGGCAGTGGCTTTAAAATATGTTTCCATTTTGCAGCTTTTTAATTTGACCACAAATTCTAGCCTCCAGCGAGGGAGCCTGTTTTTAGGTGACTGATTTTGGAATAGGTGAAATGTCTCACTCTTCAACCCACAAGATGTCCTCCTCTCCAAGACAGCAAAAAAATCCCATCAAGCCACAGTAGACAGGTCCAAGATGATGGGACAGTCTTTTTGGGCAAAACAGTTCCATGCAAATGCCCACTGACCAAGGCCTGGAGGCCAGACTGGGTTTGATGCAGGGATCCACTCAGGTGCACACAGAGATGCCCAATGACAGCTTGCTGGATGAATTTCAGGTCTGGGTGTTCTGTCAATAGTTGTAAACAGACCAAGGATTCTCTACCTAGAAGGTGGCATGGAGCTGAGCTGGGACACCGTGTGGAATCCAGGTTCAAATGTGACCCCACAATACACTCGGGATCTGAACTTAGGCTTGAATTAGATTTCCCTTTTTCCATCTGTAAAATGGGGATAGTAATCCCAGGCTTCTGGAATATCCTAAGGGCTGACTGTGTCCTGGAGGCCTCACATAAGCTGAGAAGCACTCAGATGTTTTAATAGTGTTCCCGTCCCCATTGACCAACTTGGACAAGGTTGTTCAGCCAGGCCTCTGATCCTCAGCTCCTGGCTCCTCTATTCCCTCCACCATCCAGCAAAAATATCACAGGATTCAAGGGCAGCCTTCTTCCCATGATGTCAGAAGTCTCCAGTCCCACCATCTTCACCTGTAGACCTCCTGCTCCCAGCAGGCAGCCTGGCACATGGAGAGCCTGCCCCTTGGTGATGTGGGGAGGACTCTTCCCTTGTCCATGGGCCACTTTCCCAGAGTCTAAACCTTCCCCAACTTTTGGTTATGTTTTCCCACCAATGCTCATTTACTGTGCGATTCTGGGCTTCTGATCACCCTCTCTGGTCTGTCTTTTGTATCCTCCGTCTGTATATGATGGGGTTGGACTGGTAGACCTGTCTGCTCAGACTTTTCAGGCTCCACTAGGGAAGTCTTAGCATGAGGCATAGATACTGAGATGAGCTGGGGTGTTGGTCTTGAAACACGCCCATCCTATGAGGCTGGTCTCAGGACATGGGGAGCAGGAGTGGTTGCCCTGGGACTCCACCCACAGGGATTTGAAAGACACAGAAGTGACTGTGCTTTGCTGAAGGAAAGAGATGAGTAAAGGTGATGGGTGGCAAATAGCAGTGTAGCCCATGGGATGGTGCAGGCAGCCCAGCTGGACAATACAGAGGGAGCCATTGGGTCATGAACATCAGAAACAGTTTGTTCTGTAAAATGGATGTGCAGATTCATAGCTGGACATACTGGGACCCAGAATGCATTAATCCTCTTCTCCTCTGGTTACCCCAGGCAATATATATCCTGGACTCCAGTCAAGTTTCTTTGGACTCTCAGCTCACAGCTCCACCGGGCAGGTCAGCAGATCTGGGTGGTGTCAATTCCAACTCCATAGCAGATTGTGATCTTGGGAAGTGATTTAGTCTCTCTGGACCTTGGAATTTTGTTTGTTGGTTGGTTTTGTTTTGGTACTTGCGACTGAACCCAAGGGCGCTAAACCACTGAGCCACATCCCCAGCCCTTTTTATTTTTTTATTTTGAGACAAAGTCTCACTAAGTTGCTTAGGGCCTTGCTAAATTGCTGAGGCTGGACTTGAACTTGCGATCCTCCTGCCTCAACCTGCTGGCTGCTGGGATTACAGGTGTGCACCACCACACCCAACTCCAGCAGTTCATTCTGGAGGTGAAATGGAAGATGGCTAGCACAGAGCCGACATAAAAGAATCTTTGCCTTTCGGTAACAACTCCTCTACCTCTCCCATCCCAAGCACCCAAGGTTTCATTTCTCAGGGGGGAATTGGGGAGGGAGCGGGGGCGGGGGCTCAAGCAAGGTGAAAAGGGGAGCCTGAAGCCCTAGATCTATGGGGATGGTAGTTTTCGTGGACCAGGCCAGATGACGGGCAAGCCTGGTCTGTAAATGGTGTAGAAGGACTTAAGAAGCAGGGATCAGAGGCTAAGGCAGCTTCAGCAATAGAGGAGTCTGGGCAGGATGAAGTCCAGCCCTGAGGCTGCAGCTGCTCATCCAGACAGAAGGATACACACACTAGAGCCTCCTCCCAGTGCCACCGGTCCTGCTGCCTCCATGCCAGTACCGGGCACCCTGTTCAGACACTGTCAGGTACAGAGCAGTCACCTATAAGTGACTGAATGGACAAGATGCAAAGGATCAGGGCTGCCTGGAAGACACAGGCCACACGGCCTGTGTGTGGCTTGCAGGAGCACCCACAGACTGCCGCACCCACCTCAGCAATGCAAAAGCTGCTAGATTCACCAACCTAGAGTCCAGGCTCTGCCACTGATAGCTGGTTTGGGCCTCAGTTTCTTTATCAGAAAAAAAAAAAAATCTCTAAACAACCCTGTTCTCATTCCTGGTGTAACTGTACCACTCTCCTGAGATGACCAATAGGAAAAGAGTGTGATGGAGGAAGAAGAGAATTACCCACATACTTTCCCTTCATCATCTCTCAACCCTAATAATAACAGCACTAAAAGGAAAGTGCTCTTGTTGCTCCATTTTATAGTCAAGTAACCTCTAGTTCAGAGAGGGTAGATCATCTGCCTGAGATCACACAGCTGGCAATTTGCACAGCCAGGCTGTGTAGGATTGCAGACCTGGGCTTTTCATCTCTGCCCACACCTTCCCTGTGCAGGGTCACAGCTCTGGATAAATTCTGTACCAAAGTAAGGGATCCTTCTTGTTATTTATAAAACCCAGGACAGGAAAAGGACCATTCTGAGCAGCTGTCCTCTCTTACTCCACCTCTTTTTCCTGTGTGCAGAGAAGCAGGCTCCACAGCCTGCTCTTTTCTGCCGTCTCAGACAATCAAAATTTCGGCTGTCTGGGAGAACCAACTTAAGAAAGCAGGAGACTAATCTTCAGAGCTAACGTCTTCGAGGCGTCGCGTCAGTGTTTGGGTTGGACATAACCTTGTTATCGCGAGGCAGATGAAGCCCCAGATTTCATAAGGCTAAGACAACTCAAGTAACGTAAGAAACATAACAGGATATTGCAAAGAGATCAGGGAGCTTCCCGTGGACTGCACAGAGGGCAGGGAGGGGGACAGACAGCACAGTTTCCCCGGGGGCTAGCGAGTCCCCAGTCCAGGCCTGGCTGAAGGACTAAGGTGCCCAGGCAGAGCACTTGGCTTTTGCCAGCACCCTGGGGCCTGCCTGGTACTAAGCAGAGACTCCGCAGACTAAATTCAAAGCAGCTGCATGGCTGGGGGTATTACGGCTGGATGAGGAGAGGGGAGCTTACCTCATGAAAGAACAGTGGAAACGGCTGCTGGAGAGATAATACAAGGATTAACTGCTATTTTAGTGGCCATTTACTCTTCAATCAAAATGTCTCATCTATTTCCTGTTCTCCAGAGGCTCCAGGTCCAAAATTCCTTTGTCTATTACAGCACATGGTAGCAGAAGCCTGTCATGAGAAATTAATAATTTCACAGGGAAGGGAGATTGTATTTATCTGGGTGCGGGCTGGGGCCCGCCCCGTCCCTGGGTCACCTACTGCGCCAGCGTCATGGGGGTGAGGGGGAGCACTCCCACCTCATGGCAGGCAGGAGGGGCTCCCAGGCTCTGAGAGGCCCCTGAAGCCGTGGGAGGAGATTGCTGCTGCTGGCTACAGAGGTTGGCACCCAGCAGGGCCAGCCCTAAGGCTCCAGAGAACCATTAGCTTAGCAGAAAACTGATGGACAAGAGCATAGTAGTTTAGAAAGACTTGGATTCAAATCTCACTCCAATGGTTACTAGCGGGGCAACTTTAGGGCTTTATTTTTATTATTACTACTACTATTATGATTCTTTTCTATTGTTGTTGCTGTTATTGTTGTCTTTAACTAGCTGTGTGATCCAGGGCCAATTGAGCAATCTCTCTGATCCTCAATTTCCTCATCTGCAAACAGGGGTTAATGAAATCTACCCACAGGGCTGTGGTTCTACCACTTAGAACAGCACCTGCACACAGTCAGCACTCAGCAACTGCCTGCAAGTGTAACCATCACTGTGCTCCTAACCCCAAAGGGCAAGATCCAGTGTTCACCTAGGAGCAAGAGGAAGGCTGGCTGGACTTTGTTTCTTCACCTGTAAAAATCCCTGAGTTTCACAGCACTCTTGTAGAGACTAAACACAGTCACCAGGGAGCTTGGACACCACTGCCTCCAGGAAGCCTGCTGGATCTCCCCTCCCTGGACCTGTTCAAACTCCATCCGAGGACCTGCCACTAATCCTGGTCCCTGAGTGTGAGGTCCCCCAGGGTAAGGACTGTGACAGATTCAAGTCTGGGTCCCCGGGGCCAAGCAGGAGCCAGTGTCCTGTGGAATCTGGAATCAAGTGAGATCCTGGCAGGCCTGGGAGAGAGATCCTGAGAATGCACTGACCCACCTGACCTCCCTCCCTGAGCCTCCACTTTTGAAGCTGGAAAATGGGCAGGAAGGTCTAGATCATATGGAAGCCCCTGATGTCCAACATAGATACTCCTGGACATTGTGACCCTACACAGGAGACCACACTGTGAGAAGGCTGCTGACTACATCATATCAGGGTTCATGGGACCAGGTCCCCATGAACCAAGGTCCCCACAGACACCAGTGGGCTCACCCACATCACAGAAGACATAAGAGAGAACTACAGCTGTCCCTCTAGGGTCTCAGGGAGAGAAAGGCCAGTCCGCTTCAGCCTGAGGGCTGTCTGTTGGTCATGGCCTTCCAAGCAGAAACACATCTTCCAGCAAGCCACATGTCCTGAGACCCCAAATGAACTGGGGCATCCTCCCTGGCCAGCCACTGGCCCCTCAGCCAGCACACTCTCAGCCCAAAGGCAGGTGACAAGTCAAATCCATGGCCTGCTCAGCCCATCCTCCCCCATCCTCTCCACACACCAGGCTCCCTCCTCATCTTGTCCTTGGCATGGACGGCTCACTGCTGCTAACCTATGAAATCAACTCCTCATCTTCGAGGCCTGGAGAGCTGACCGGGTAGATGCCTGGCTCATGGCTCCACAGGCAGACACACCTCAGGCAAGGTGAGCGCTGGCCCTGGGAGGATGACTTGCCACTGTGGTGGCCAGAGCTTCCTGCCTCCTGCCTGGCCTCCTTGGGGGCTGAGCAGGGACACTGAGCTGGGACACTGCTCCTTCCCAGACCTGACGCTTCACGAGGCGGGGCCAGAGACAGGGACAGTACACAGGCCTGGAAGAAATCAACCTTGGCCGCAACACTGAGCCCTGCAGGCCAGACCCGCTGCTGCCCAGCAGCAGGGAAGCCTGAGCTGTGGCCTGGCGGCCTGCATGGTCAGCAAGGCCTTGGCTGGGGAGGTCCAGATCTGTGTGCAGGCCAGTGGCAGGCGGGGCCCGGCAGTGAGTCTTGTCCTGTGGAGCACACCCTAGGCCCGGCCTTCCACTCCCAGGCAGGCACTTCTTCTGGAGGGTGGGCTGGGCCTTGGGGGCAGGCCGAGGATATCAGGGACTACTATTATGCTCCCAGCCTCTGGTGACAGATTTCCACCACAGCGAGAGCACAACACAGAAATGACCAGTCAGAAGGGCCAGGGGCCAGGGGCCAGGCTGCCTGCGGTGGGTGTGTGTGTGTGCATACATACACGTGTGTGTCTTTCTCTTCCCAGAAACCTTAGCCTCAATTCCAGCAGCAACACTGCTGGTGCTCTGCAGGGCCTTACCTGAAGACTGTTAACCTTAGCCCCAAACCCTTCCAGGGGCCCAGAGAGCTCAGGCCAGATGCCTATGAGGACCCAGTGCTCCCTGGTGGGAGCCAAGCTGTAAGCAGCTCTGCCCCCTGCCTGTCACGGCCTCCACCAGGTGGAACATGAGCACAGGAGAGGCTGGACAAGCCTGCTTGACCTCAGAGGCCACACAGCACTGGGCCACATGGCATGCTAAATGCATGTCCCTAATGCATGTCCAATGCCTCAGGGTGGGGGATGGGGCACCTGGTGAGGACAGTGTGCCAAGGTTCCCTGTGACAGTGGCACTGACCACTTTTTTTTTTTTTTTTTTGGCACCAGGGATAGAACCTAGGGGCACTTAACCACTGAGCCACATCCCCAGCACTTTTGTTTATATTTTTGATTTAGAGGCAAGGTCTCGCTGAATTGCTTAGGGCCTCGCTAAGTTGCTGAGGCTGGCTTTGAACTCGCCATCCTCCTGCCTCAGCCTGGGATTACAGGCGTGCGCCACCACGCCCAGCGGCACTAACCATCTTGACCAGGAGCCACACCCACAGCACTGTACCTAACTCCCAGAAAGCCCTTCCAGGGACAGTGAGATGGGTGCTGCTCTTCAGGGCTGGGGTGAGGCTGGCAGCCTGCGGGGACTCACCATGCACTTGTTGGGCTTCTCGCCCGAGTGCACCCTCATGTGGATGAGCAGCTTGTAGCGGGCGTTGAAGGGCTTGTAGCGGCGCACGCAGCCAGCCCAGAAGCAGGTGAAGTCTTCACCCTTGCGCTGGTCGATGTGGCTCTTCTCGATGTGCCGCACCAGCTCCTCCTGCTGCTCATAGGCTGCACAGCAGTCCACCCAGCGGCACGCCTGCCGCCCAGCCACCATCCTGCTGGCCAGGCCCAGCCCCAGGCCTGCAAGGCCCGGGCCAGCTGGCAACTGAGGCAAAGAGTAGGGGGGCGGCAGGCCCTGCTGGTGAGGCCCGAACAGCTCTGAGAACTCGTCGGCAGGCTCCTGCTTCAGAAAGCCCGTCTTCCGGCAGGCTTCAAGTTGCAAGCCGCCCTCATGGCTCTCAGTGGACACAGGGCCAGGCCGGGCCCGCTTGGGAGGGCCCCCCAGGTCTCCTGACAAAGGGGGGCTCCGGAGTCCATTTATACAGGTGACTAGAGCTGTCTGGGAGGAGCGTATGATGGGGGTGACGTCAGAGGAGGTGCAGGGCGAGGAGGAGGCCGAGGAGGTGGGGGCCAGGCCCAAGAGGCAGCAGCGCTTCAGGCTGTCCTCAGGAAGGTGGGCCTCGGGCTGGGGGCCCAGGCCAGAGCTGGGCTCACTGCCCAGAAGGTAGCAGGAAGGTGCAGGGTTGGCGAGGCCTCGGCTGGGGAGGTCCAGATCTGTGTGCAGGCCAGTGGCAGGCGGGGCCCGGCAGTGAGTCAGCAGGGGCGTGCGGGCTTCAGCCATGGCCTGGTAATCGGGCAGGGATTCCTGCTTGATGTGTTGCGTGGTTGGGAGGCCGCCATTCACATACGTGGCCTGGGGCCTGGGCGACCTGGAAGACAGTGGTCAGAGAAGTCGTGAGGGGGAGGGCACTGCACAGGGGGAGGCCTCGCAGGGGCTTCCAAAGAAGCTGGAGGCTGGAAGCAGAGGCAGAGGAAGACCAGAGATGGGTTGTCCGAGAGCAGGGGAGAGTGTGGAGGGAAAAGGAGAGAGAGGAAGAGAGCTGTGTGTGAATTGAAAGGCAGGAGGCTAGAACAGGTGAGGAGGAGATGCTAGAAGGACCACTCACCCTTGCACCAAAGCCAGGCCCCCTCTCCATCCCTGAGGCCCTCCTCTCAGGCTGCTTGGGGGTCTTCCCTGAACGGGGGTCAGAGGAAGGTCTGGCCTCAGTGAGTTCTGTGGGAAGGAGGCTGAGGCTGGCATTTTGAGGAACACCCAGTTCCAGTGGGTTTTAAATTTCACTTACATGCCCCTTAAATCTTTTTTAATCTCTATAAGTTTTTTGGAAGTGAAAAAACTTCTAAAAATGTCATCTAAAGTTTTGCTTCAAGCAGCTTGTCTTCCCTGCTGTTGGTGTCAGTGAATGGGTGTCTGAGGCACAGCCACGGTACAGGGGCAGCTTAACTAACTGAGGAAAAGCTCTCCCAGGGACTGGCCTGGGACTTCAGGCCCAGACTCCATGACTGCATGAAGTTGCCATTCTGGGGAGAAGCCGGGGCAGGCCAGGCAGGACAGCACACAGAGGCAGGAGGCCTGGGCCTGAGGCCAGACTCAGCCCTGTCCCAGCTATGCCAGCTCAGGCAAGTCCTGGGCCTCTCTCCTCATCAGTGACATTGAGGTGATCCTCCCCATGATGGTGAGGATGGTGTGGATACCAGGGCTGGGGTTTGCTATGGTGGCTGTCTTCAACATGGTACACAGTCTCCTAGAGAAGGCCTCTCACAAATGCAGGCATTCCCTCTGCCCACTGCACAGGAGGCCCGATTCAGGAAGACAAAGGGATTCTCACACTGTAGTGCTGAGTGGGGGACCAGGTAAGATACAGATAGTGATACCAGCGCCTGCCTGTCACCAGAGGACTCCAAAAAGGAGAGAAGCCAGGAAGGCAGAGCCCTTCTAGCTGGCTGACTGAACAAAAGACCCAGTTTTGTGCCCAAAGTCTGACTGGGATACCTCATGAGATCTCCCCCCGCACACAAGTCTCAGTTTTCTTACCTGTGAAACAAGGCCTAAACCTCTATGTAGAACTCAGAGGGTGGCTGCCAGGAGCAAGTGGCAGCCCTGTGGGAAGGTGGTGGCATGGTGCTGATGCTATTATTACCACTGCTATAGCACTGCTGTGGGGGCATAGCTGGTCTCTCTATTCCCAAGATGGTCTTGTAGCCCCAGCCTCTCCCTTGCTGGTTCCTGTAACTGCAGCACCCTCAGTTCCAGCCACAAGTGCAGGGTAGCAGAGGATTCAGGGCTAGAGGCCCTGGGCATGGGCTCCAGCTCCATCACTGCAGAGATGGAGGAGTCAAGAGGGTTGCCCACCATTGCACAGTGGCAAACACATGCCACGACTAGACCAGGAACTGTGTAGAACTGACCTGAAACTCTCCTTGAATGAAGGTGTCAGGGAAGAGATTTCTATTTGTTCCTCAGCTACAATGAGCAACTCTCCACCTCCCCCACCAGCAAACTCTCTTCCTACCCAAGGAGTCTGCTGCCCAGTCTGTGCCCAGGGGAACCAGGAGCTTCGATTCTGAGGCAGACAGCAAATGCACACCCTCTCCCAATGCTAACAGAAAGCTCTGTATATTTAAGATCTAATAGTGAGGACCTTGTGGAGTTTAAAAATATAAACGCACAGATGCTGCTTAGCGGGTGGCAATGCTGAACCTGGCACAGGTGAGCCAGGCAGAAAAGGGCAGCAGGGAAGCCTCTGTTTGGAATATCCTTTTGGAAATAGTATCAGGTTAATCACTAACAGCAGTAAAGAGGAGCAGCTTTAGCATTCTGGGACTGAGCTACTGGAATGATGGACACAAAAATGACTGGCATCAGGAGGGAAGGGGGATGGCTCAGGCCCTGAGGTCTCATGGCTTCTAACTGCAGCCGAGGCAGTGCCTCACTTGCCCTCGCTGCTCTTGGGAGGCCTGGCAGGCAGCTCTGGCACTCTGTGCTGAGCCCTGTACACCCTGGGGAATTCCCACAACCTCTCTAGAAATCGTAAGCATGGGGCTCTGGACAGCAGGAACCACAGCTGAGAGCTGAGGTGTCCAGCACCTTCCCAAGGGCCATCTCATGTGATCTGAACCATTCAGGCTGGAGCAGCGAGCACCTCCAGACTGCAGGAACAAATACTTTAAGGGAGACACTACATCGGTTTTACAGAGAGGAAGCAGAAGCACCTGCCAGAGCCCAGGAAACAAGCAACAATAGGGCAGAGGCTGGCACCTGGATGGGTTTGAATCCAGAGCCTGAGCTTCCCACAATGCTGCCACCAGGGTGCCAGTGTCCTATTGGTCATATGATTTAAGGTGAAAACCATTTCATTTCCTTACACCTTTGACATTCTAAGCATCAAGGACACAAATTGGAGCTGCTCACATTGGGGTAATCATTTCCCTTCAGCAGAGACTTGGAGAAGAAGGGGGAGCTTGACCTCCTGAGGCCCATGCCTTGGCCAGTTCAGGGGCTGCAGCCCAGGCTAAGGGTCAGCAGTTGTACTCAACAGGCTCTTCACTCAGTGACAGGATGACACTGAAACTACGTCTCCATTTTTGGATGGTCTTCACTAAGTTTTAATAGGGGGCATGGTGCCCCAGTCCCCAAGAGACACTGAAACTCTGCTGAGAAATGGGCAGAGTTCTGACAAAGAGAGAGCAAGGTGTCGGGCGCGGTGGCACACGCCTGTAATCCCAGCATCCCGGGAGGCTGAGGCAGGAGGATTGCAAATTCAAAACCAGCCTCAGCAACTTAGAGAGGCCCTAAGCAACTCAGTGAGACCCTGTCTCTAAATAAAATACAAAAGGAGGGGGAGGGTGCTGGGGATGTGGCTCAGTGATTAAATGCTCCTGAGTTCAATCCCTGGTACCAAAAAAAAAAAAAAAAAAAAAAAAACCAGCAAGATGGGGAACCAGGTTCAGGGGTCTCATTACATGAGATGTGAGCATGTGGAGCCTGCCAACAGGCTGGTGTGGCTGCTGAGGAGGCTGTGGGGTGGGCAGGCAGGGCGGCTCCCTCTGTATTTCTAACCTTGTTTTAAGGAACAGAGGCTCAGCTTGCCAGAGAGACAGTGAGGGAAAGAGTTAGGACTCAAGCTGCCCTTCTGCATCATTTTAACTGTGACCATGGGGGCTGCCACTTTAAGCACAGGAATGACAACATCAGGATGTTGTTGAGGTTACTTAAACCTCCTCACCACTGGCTAGATGTTCCTGAACTCTGTACGTAGCCCCCTGGCCTCAGTTTTCCCACCCTGTGGCAGTGATGGGTTGAGGGAGTCAATTTGTACATGGCGCTCAATGGAGCACATGGCCCACAGTAAGCACCTGACTTGCTTATTTGTATTGGGACTTGGGCCCCCGGGTTAGAGGGGCTTCAGTGGGAGAACATGTACACATAGCCTCTCTGGCTGAGAGCGAGCCATTTGCTTAGTATTAGGGATTTATGCTGGATGCCTAAAGGCTGGCAAGTGGCTACATCAGGGGCTCAGGTGGCAGACCAAGGGGCCTGAGACTGGGAGGTGACCCAAGTACACGTATTATGGTTTGGATGTGAGGTGTCTTCCCAAAGCTCATGTGTGAGACAGTGCAAGATGGTTCAGGGGAGAAATGATTGGGTTGTGAGAGTCTTAACCCAATCAGTGAACTAATCCCCTGATAGGGATTCACTGAGTGGTAACTGAAGTGGTAGAGGGTGGCTGGAGGAGGTGGGAATTTGGGCGTGGCTTTGGTTTATATATCTGCATCTGGAGAGTGGAGTCTCTCTCTTGCTGCTTTCTGATCACCATGATGTGAGCTGCTTCCCTCTGCCGCCCTCTCCTGCCTTGATGTTCAGCCTCGCCTTGAGCCCTGAGGAATGGAGCCGGCCTTCTATGGACTAAGACCTCTGAAACTGTGAGCCCTCAAATAAACTCTTCCTCCTCTATAATTGTGCTGATCGGGTCCTTTAGTTACAGCAGCAAAAAAAAAAACTGACTAAACACAGTACCAGCAGTGGTGGGTAAGGAACAGGACTTGGGGTATGGGCTGGGCTGGGCCCTCTTTTCCATTAGGAAAAGGAGTGAGGGGGGCTTCTAAAAGTGTCAGCTCAAATGCCACCACTTTGGTAGCAGGGCGCAGTGACTTTGCCAGTGTAGGACACTGGGTACAGACTCTCATTGCCCTACGTTATCAAGATGACATTCAAAATGACAGATGATATTTTTGATTGTCTCAAACAAAAACCCCTTCCTTAGCTCTCCCTAGGTTAGCACAGCTTCCACCTGCATAGAATTTCCCTGGAGAACTTAGGCACTGCTAGGAAGCCTCATGAATAATTAGGCAGATAGATGCACTTGAGTCTTGTTAAACCATGCACAGCTTAAAGCCTAAAAGATGTGTGCTGCTTGTTGGGAACTGAACTGCGCCCACTCCCATCTATATGTCAGAGTGCAACTCCCCTGTGTGGCAATGTTTGGAGACAGGGCTTTTGAGGAAGTAATTAAGGCTAAGTGAGGTGATATCCTTATAAGAAGAGATTAGGACACAGATCAAGGGATGACCTTGTAGGACACATTGAGAAAGCAGCCATGTGCAACGCAAGGAGTGAGGTCTCAGGAGAAACTGAACCTGCTGCACCTTGATCTTGGGCTTCCAGCAAAGCAGGAGGGTCTAGACCAGGCGTCTTTGTGCCACGAAACTCTGACCAGTCTCTGGCCCTCCTGAGCCTCAGTTTTCCCTGTATGTCCCACATGTCAGGCAGACTAGGTGAGGTCCAGAGGCCCTTGATCCTTAGACCTCAGGGACTGTCCATAGGAAATGGTGAATAGGTGGGGACAGGCACATACCTGTTAGGGTGGTGGAAATGCAGCAGCCTCTCACAGGCTAGGGGGTGGCCCCGGGGTGGTGGGGTTCCTGCAGGGAGAAACAGGCCCTGGTGGCGGGTGGGGCTAAGGCCCTCAGCAAGATCCAGATCCAGCAGACCCTTCTCCGAGCCGGGGGTGCAGTGACCATAACTCCCATTCACTAGGCAGAAATCACAGGGAGAAAGGAGACAGGTGAGTGGCGACAGCCCATAGGAGGGCACAGGGAGAGGGTGGGCATCAGGGACGGCTGGGACAGAGCACTGGAGTCACCCGAGGGACCGCGCTTCCTCACCTAAGTCCCATACCTAGCCAGCAGGATCAGTAATAAAATCCCCAGACCTCCAATGCAGATGCCAAGACTTTGGCGCTCAGAAGACCATTATGCAAACATTGGGCACTTAATGTGTACCAGACACTATTCAAGCAGCAGGAAACAATGGTGAACAGGACAAACCCCTGGTGTCTTGGAGTTCACAATCTGTCATCCATGCTGCTTGCACCTCAATCCTTGCACCGTTGTGCCACCTGTGTTAGCATGGGTGGCCCAGAGGCCCCGGGGGTACTGGCACATGTGCGTCAAGGGAGAGATGTGGTCCAACAGCATCTACTGTCCCTGGTACCAAAGCCCCACTTGTGCTGCTTTGCAAATCACATTTCACAGCAGAGAGACAGTGTGTGCTCATTCCCCTCTGCATCCCTGATTCCCTGGCAGCCTGTCGGACGCCCTGCCTTGCCTGACTATGGTCTCTAGGAAGCTTAACTGAGGCAATAGATGTGCAGACCTTGAGAAGCTACAGAAAGTGTAATACAGACATCAGGCACAGTTGCTCTGAGCTCTTTCCCCTCTCTGGGCCTCTTTCTCATCTATAGATGTGGATGATTAACCTAGAACATCTTGGGCTTCTTGCTCCATCACTTCTAGGGATGCTACAGAGGAGGTAAGGACATGGACTTGGCGACCTTTGGACCACAGTGTGAGCCCCACCTCTGCCCGAAGCCCACTATGTCACTTGGCAAATCCCTGCACGTGGCTGACCCTCCACTTCCCTGGGAAACAAGGGACAGTCACACCAGTTCTCCAGAGATGCCATGAGGTTTTGAAAGCAGAAGCACAAAGGCCACCCTGGCACAGTGCTGGCACCAACAGGGGCATCTGGGAAAGCGTTCTTGCGGTTAGACTGCACTTCGAGACCTATGAGATGCCCTACAGATGGAATACAATTTCACGAAGGGGCCCAAGTGTTGTCCAGGCACCGTCAGCACTGAGCGAGATAAAGCATCAAGGTGAGAAAAGAAGTGAGCACCGGAACATGGCCAACCCCTGAAGTGAAGGACAAGGACAGAAGCACCAAAAGCAACACCTGGGGATCCCACTGCCCTCTGAGGGAGGTATGCACGTCAGTATCCCCATTTGACAGAGGAGAAAACAGAGGCACAGAGAAGGGACATTCTCACCCAAGCACACGCAGGTCGTGAGCCTCTGAGCTGGGTTTCTGGCCAGGGTCTATCAGACCCAAGCCCCACATCTCAGTCACTTTGTAAGAAGTGGCCTCCTAGAGAGCCCACTCCCAGGGGCCCACCTCCCAACCCCAATCCTAGCCCACCTGAGATGGGCCTCTCTGCTCACCATCACTGCTGAGCTGGGCCAGAGGGTCCTAACTGGCCCATGCATGTGGCTCTGGACAGGCCCCAGGTGTTCACCTGCCCCGTGCATTAGCGTCCAGATAAGAACGCACTGCTCTTGAGGTCCCGGGCAGACGAGGGGCTCAGGCAGCCTGTCGGGGGCTCAGATGAGCATCTGTTCCATGCCACCTTCCCATCCTGCTGTGAGGAACGCTTGCTCCGCTGGCCTTGGCGGCTGCTCAGCCAGCCCCTCACAGGCTTATTTTTTAATAACTTGGTTGTTTTTTAATTAAAAAGAAATCCCTGGTAACAAATGTGAATGGCCGGAGTTAATGAGAGCAGGCTGCAGCTCGTTTAACTCCGTCTCTGCTTGGCCCTCCTCGCCTTTTCCAAATCGTTTCTGCATGTGATTTTATTGTCCCATTGAGGCAAGCCTTGGGACGGGGCCTCAGAAAACTGTGGATAATTTTATGACCATTAATAGCATTTGGAGCAGAGCACGCTTAATCATCACTTGGGGCTGCTCTGCTCCGCCAGGGTCTTCCTCCCAGAGTCCTGGGGGGTGGTGCAGTTCTGAGCTTCTTTCAAGGACATGCTGAGCCCTTTGGGGGCCCCTGGGTCACTTCTCCCCTCCCTCAAATAGGAGCTGCGTGCAGCAAGGAAGACTTTGGACCCTGGGATGAGCAGTGGGAGCCTCACATTTATGAAGCCCTTCCTCATCCAGTGTCCATCCCAGGGACAGGCCCAGTACAGCCATTTTCCAGATGAGAAAAAACCAAGGTTTGGAGAGACTAGCTGCCTTGGTCCAGGCTGAGAAGTCTGCAAGAGGCAGGGCCACAATCCAAACCCGGACATCTTAGATTTAAAGATCCAGCTCTGTCCTGTTGTCTCCAGTCAACTGATGAATAACTACAGACCCCCAAACAAGCATCCCCAACTGGGACTCCAGTGAAGATCAGAGAGGTTAAGCGGTTTGCTAAGTACACACAGGGAGTTACAGGCTGAGCAGAGGTCAAACCCATCAACTCTGTGGGAAGAAACAGTCATTATCAACTGCTTCCTGCGTGGAGACAGTAAGGTTTTCTTTTCTTTTCTTTTCTTTTTTAATAGCTTTATTTATTTTTATGTGGTGCTGAGGATCGAACCCAGTGCCTCATACTTGGGAGGCAAGTGCTCTACCACTGAGCTACAGCCCCAGCCCCAAGAGGTTTTCTTACAATAAATAAACAGACTAGATTAGGGGGAGAGCCTCTTGGGTCACAGTTTGGCACTGGTTGGTGCTCCAAGCCCATTCCAGCCCTTTTCTCCTGTACTGCCAAGCACCCTGGAGGGATGCTTTGACCTCCCAGCCTCACAGAGGGACACTGAACACCAGAGCTGGCAAGTGGCCACTAAGGTCATACAGCAACTGCAGGCCAAGCCCAGGCCCAGAGCAAGGTCTTCCAAAGCCCATACCAGACTCTGCCTCAGGCTTCCTATTTGCTTAGAGGCTGGAAGGTTAAACCAGGGGCCGATGTGCATCCCAGAGATGCCACCGCCACCAGAAAGACGTGGGTGCCGCCTCCTGCTCATGGAGTCTGGCCTCTCTGTTCCAAGAGCATGGCAAGGCCTGCATGGGCAGGTCCACTCCTGCTCACACTGTCTCCAGGGAGTGAGAGGTTTGCATGGACTGCCCTGCTGCCTGGAGGAGGAAATGGGGGTGCTCCAGGAAGAGGCTGGCACCCAGCAGCCACATCTCCCTTTGTGCTACAAGAGGCCCAAAGTGGACTTTGGAAGTGGCTTTCCCTATGCAAATGAAGCTCCTCTTCACTGGAGAGTGATGGGTCCTATGTTCATTTTTACAAGTTGATGAGAAATCTTAGAATGTCAATGCCAGAACTGATTGGACATCTATTTCATTAAGAAATAAACTGAGGTTCCGAGAGGGCAAGAACCTTCCCTGGTCACACAGCAAATGTGCAGGGGAGCCTGGACTGGCACTTCTGAAGTTAGGTAAGAATGTGGTCTACTTTCCTCATCAAACCTGTTTTCTTATCTGTGAAATGGTGCTGACACCCACCTTCCAAGTTTATGGGAACAGGCAAGATTATAAATACAATGTTCTTGGCATGGTGCCTAGCTTACAGGAAGCACTCGGAAAGGAATGGTAATGATAATTATTTCTTCTATTTCTTCTCGAGCTCGGGACAGGGAGGCAGGGTCCTGTTTGAGAAGCATTCCATCCCCAGAAAGGTCGGACTCTGATGATCCTGAGGATAGACTCAGGAAGACCAGCCTCTAAGACTTGAGGTTCACCAAATGTAGGGCTGGGCAGTCTGGATGAAGTCACAGCCAGCAAATCTGAAGCAAATGGCTCCAGTTACACACCAGAGAGCGTCACAAATTATCATAATGAGTTGGCTGTAAAGTGGCACCACATATAAGGTGACTCCCCACAAGAATTTTAATTTCTTCTGAAACCTGCCAAGTCTGCGTGAGAGTGGATAAGGACACATTCAGCAACTCAGGCCCAGCGGTGCCACACTGTAGCCTCAGCAGCACCACAGCAGGGTCAGCAAGACCTAGTGGTGCTGCTTTCTCCTTCACTGACCAGCAGACTTTTAGTGCCTGCCCAGTAATAGGCCGGGGAGAGGCACTGCCCTTTACAGTTTACAGTAAAGATTCACTCGACCCTCAGGAGTTGGGAGAATAGGGTCAGAGGGGGCAAGTGACTTGCCCAAGCCCACATAGCAAGTCAGCAAACTTTACCAGGTAAGACAAGAAACAATTTAGGTTCTGGGGGCAATCCGGTCCCTGTCACAAATATTCCACTCTGCTGTTGTACCATAAAAAGCAATTATGAGCAATATGTAAATGAGTGAGTGGGGCTATGTTCTGGTAAAACTTTATTTAGAAAAACCAGATCTCTGGCTCTTAGGCTATTAATCTGCCAATCCCTGAACTTAGAAAGCAGTTAGCGAGGGATTCAGAATTGGAAATAATCATACTTTCCTGAATCTGTAAAATGGGGAGAAGTTTACAGGGTGGAGTAGATGATGTGATAATCAAATACTGCACACAGGGTCAGTTCTGCTGGGCATTGAATAAACAGAAGTACCTTCTGCTTGGCTCTGGGTACCCACAGCCCTTCCCCTGTGTGTCACTTTACACTCCCATGACACTTTGCAGCTCCATATCCCTGTCATCCATTCAGGGGCCTGACCCTCTCACACCCTCTGGGCCCTCAGAGTCCAGCTTCTCCTCCTGGCACATTCTCTGGACTTTTACCTCCCTGACTGCACAGCACAGCTCCCAGAAGTCCCCATGCAGAGCTGCCACTCACGGTGTACCTGTGCACCTGCACAGGCCTGGGACTTCACATGTATTCTATCACTCCAGAGTTAGATTGGGACACTCAGTACTGCTACCCCCATACTTTTCAGTGCAGCTAAAGCCTTACCTCCCTGAAAGTCTGTGAGAGCCTTCAGGACAAGGACTTGGAGGCTCCAGGGCTGCTGAATATCAGTGTATCCCGACATGTGGCTTTGCCCAGCTTATTTCACACACAGAAGAAAAAACAGGGACTCAGGCTATGGAAGAGGTTCGTCCAACTCTTACACAGCAGGTAGGGTCTCTAGGCCCTGGGCCCCACTGGGGACATGCCCTCCTTTCCAGCACACAGTGAGACTCACAACAGAGGGTGTAGACACAGGAGGATGGCTGGCTGGGTAGACTGTCCCACGTGCACTTTCATGCCTACTCCATGCCACATGCTGTGATTATGGGAACTGCGCAAGCTCTGGGCACACACACGCACCTAGGCTGAAGCCCCAGTTTGCTATTAACTTTCGGGTATTTGACTCTAGAATGAGTCACCTCACCTTTCTGCATTTCCGTTTCTTCATCTGTAAAATGGAGATAAGAATCATAGCTGTAGAGGTTAGCTGTTAGGATTAAGTGAGAGAATAATGTGGACTCTGGCATGTGCCTGTTGCATCTGATGCCTTGAGAAAGGTCCCTCTGTTTTGGTATCGTGGCAGGAAGGGAGACAAGGTCACAGCCTCCCTGGGGCAGGCCTGCTTTCCTGGGCAGTGTGTATCAACCGCCATGAAAGGGCAGCCTCAGGCCAACCAGGACTTACCAGCAGCCCTTCCCCAGGAGCCCGAGCATGGACTCTGCAGGAGCACACAGTAGGGCTGCAGCCCCTTGTGAGCCTCAGCTTCCCTCTGAGCAATGCAAGTGCTGAGACTGGTTTTCCCACAGGTCAAGCTCTGACAAGTGGGACACAGGGATGACAGAGCGTGGGAAGCCTGGTGCTGCCCACCTCTCAGGCTGAGAGAGGGCCAGTGTCTCACCTAAGGACACCCCACAGAGGCAGAGCCTGAGCTGCCTTCAGCTCCCAAAGCCCTGCCTGCCCAACAGATGCTTTGTAGTACCTGTTTTTCCCTATTCAGGAGAACCAGGAAAGGGAACAGTCAGGCTTTCTCTCCAGTCACCTCAGCCCAGCAGGACAGGGCAGCCAAGGCCCACTTACTTGCTGGAGCCACTTTGGAGTGTTCACAGCCATCGGGGGGCCTGTAACCTGGCCAGGGCCTCCAGAGCGGCAGCTCCTGATGGTCGTGGCCTCACACCGGGCTTATGGCCGCCCACCATCTCTTATCCCAGACCACAAGAATCCCATAAATTCCCCTTTAAAGCTAAGCTAGATTTACAGGGACTTGGGCCAATAAAACCTGATCAGACTCACCTCAGGACAGCCCTGCAGAGAAATCAAGTAAGCCGTCAGTTCCATCCCAGCCCAGGGCCAGGAAGTGTGCAGCCCGGGGCTGGTCACACATGTTGGTGCAGATATGTGTGTAGATAAATATGTAGAAGGGTCAACTCTTCCCTCAGACTGTTACCAAATTAGCACATATTTGTGGAAGGAGAGAAGGAAGGAAGGAAGGAAGGAAGGAAGGAAAGGAGGGAGGGAGGGAGAGAGAGAGAATGAACCTAGGCAGAAATTAGAAAGTCAGTATCATCCATAAGGATACCAGTTAGAGAGCCACAGCAAATGCTGTGCTTCCCATGCATCTGTACATATTTATTATTTTAAAAAGCTAGGGTAATAGTATAATATACATATTTTATTGTCCTCTGCTTTTTTCACTTAATGCTGTATGATGAATATCAAAGTTGATGAGGTATCTGTTATGTGCCAGACACAGTCCTAGCCTCTCCTCATGCTAGTATTGCTAACCATATTTTCCAGAGGAAGAGGAAGGCACATGGCCAAAATCATGCAGCTGGTAAATGGCAGAGTCAGGATGCAAGGCCAATCCTATCAGATTTGGAAGGCACTGAAGACCTTGACATTGGTCTCCATCACTAAAAAACTTACGATAAATGTAGCTGATTGCTTTCCCAGTGTACTAGTCTGTTCCAGCTGCTATAACAAAATACCATAGGCTGGGTGGCTAGCCAACTGAATTTTATTTTCTCACATTTCTGGAGGCTGGAAATACAAGGTCAGCCAGTTTGGTTTCTGGTGAGGGTTCTCGGCTTACAGAGGGCCACTTTCTCACTGTGTTCTCACATGGCCTTTCCTTGGGGCATGAACACTGTAAGAAAGATTGAGAGAGCACTCTGGTGTCTCTTTTGTGGAGGCAGTACTGGGGATTGAACTCAGGGGTACTCGAGCACTGAGCCACATCCCCAGCCCTATTTTGTGTTTTATGTAGAGACAGGATCTCACTGAGTTGCTTAACCGTTGCTGAGGCTGGCTTTGAACTTGCAATTCTCCTGTCTCAGCCTATCAAAGTGCTGGGATTACAGGCTTGAGTCATTGCGCCTAGCTTCTGGTGTCTCTTGTTTTGAGCACACTAGTCCTATTGGATCAGGGACCCACCCTTATGACCTCATTTAACCTTAATTACTTCTTTGCTCCAAATATAGCCAGACACCTTAATATCAGACTTCCTAGCATCCAGAATAGTAAGCCAATAAATTCTACTCATTATAAATTACTCAGTCTCAGGTACTCTAATATAGCAGCACAAAACAGACCAAGACAGGTTAGTCTGATACAAGCTGATTTACTATAGTCAGATGCACAAAGCCCTTTCCAATATTACTATATTAAGTCTTTTATTTTACGGTTGTACATATTTTATTTATCCTTCAACACTGGGTTAAGATTGTTTAGAAAAGTGAAAAACTAGAAACACTCATGTAAGGAATGTGTTCATGAATCTCTCTTACTCTTCACCCCTATTGAGAGCCTTAGGATAATCACCTAGACACAGGATTGCTGGCAAGGGATATGCAAAATTTTAAGAATTTTCCTACCTGCCATCCAAACTGCATGCACTCCAAAAGGACAGTGTTACCTTATTCCCCTTGTCCCCTCAATTGAACCCAGTGGCATTTTACCACTAAGCTACTTCCCCTGCCCTTTTTATTTTTTACTTTGAGAGAGTGTCTAAATTGCCCATGCTGGCCTTGAACTTGCCATCCTCTTGCCTTAGCCTCTGGAGTCTCTGGGATTACAGGTGTGCACTGGCCAGCTGCTGATAGAATTAGAAAAGAATTTTATAATAGAAAAGAATAGGACATAGCCCATATATTCAATAATATAATGATTAAGCTATAGCTAAGTAACAAATTGTACAGACATTAAACATGATGTAGTAAAACCCCATCATGCCCTAAGTATGGTCCCCAAACTTGACTCACTTAAAAATACAGAGATGTGTTCTTATGCAGTTCATTAAAATGATATTTTTGCTGGGTTTTTCAGTTCATACGTGGGGAAGCATTTTTATTTATTAGAAAGCCCACTATCACCAAGTCCACACCACACGGGAACTGAGAAGATCTCCAGTGGTCAGGAGGCAGGCACTTCTGAAATCTGTCTGTTCCCCAGGCCCAACCTCCACAGAAAGGAAGAGCTCCAGCCCACACCCATGAAGAGCTGGATGGAGGATGGGAGCAACTGCCAGCAGCCAGCCGTGTATTACAGGAACTGGTCTCATTGCGAGGCATCTCATTATGAATTTTACTGGATTTACTAAAGGTCTTCATTATAAGAGAAAATATTTGTAGGAATTATGTTAAATGAAGAGAGCAAGCAAGGGTGAGAAGAAGGCAATGAGGCCACAAAAAAAAGCTGAGCCAGGTCTGCAGGACCTTGGGGAGGTGGAGGGAAGATGCTGGGTTTCATTCTGCTGCAGCAGGAAGCCTCTGGACGGTGAGAGAAGGGAGCCCTGGAATCCTGTCTGAGTTCTGGGTTGAAAAAAACTTCAGAAGGAAGAACAGCTGCAAGATGGCTGGTGGCTTTAGGATGAGAAGTGTTTCTTAAACTCACTCTACTGCTCTTTTGGGCTGAGGGACCCATCCTGTCTCCCAATGGCAGAGGTGGCTACAAGACCCAATGCACTGTTGGTCTCAGAGCTGTTCTCAAGTGAGTTTTGTGGCATATATAGTTTAAAATAAACAATTTAAACTCTCTATATTACATATATCAAAATGTTTCTTGCTGTTTTAAAAATTCACAATTCTTGAGAATAAATCAAAGATGGGGTGAGACTAGACACTGGCCCCTAACTAGCCTGGGAGTGAGCACCCTCCAGGCACCTGGTCTGGGTAAAGGCACCCATTCCTCCCAGCCCACTACAAGCAATTCCAGGGCAGGGACAGAGTGGGGCACTCCCAGATGCCATGCCAGGGGACCCCCTGTCCTCTTCCCCTCAATGGTTGATAGAGGGGGACAGCCTTAGAGGAGACAGGAACATTTAGCTGGCACAGAGATGCACTGCCCGGGGTCTCCCAGGACTCAGGGCGCCCCCTCCCTCAGGATAGGGCTGCAGGAGCTGGTGCCCTCTCCCTCCTCTGCAGCTCACAACCTCCAGCACCTTCCCTGAGAGAGGCTGCACCAGTGCCAATGGAGAAGATGGTTAGTGTCTCTCCATGGGCAGCAGATACTCCAGGTTGGGAGAGGGCAAAGAGAGGGCCCAAGGAAAGAAGAAAATTTTCTCCTGACAGAAGAAAATACAGCACGTACGTAACATGTTTTAGTGTCTCTCTGGGGTGGTGGAGGCGTGGCCAAGCCAATAAGCCCAATGTCCCTTCAAGTCTTCATACCAAGTGATCCTGATTCCAAAATTCAAGAATTGGAATTTCTATGCATCTGGGATTCTAAAACTATTTCTCCCTTCTAGATGATGCCATTTTATGAAGCTAAGCATTTCAATTTCTATGGTTCTAAGATTCAATGACGGCATGGATCAGGCATGAGGATATTCTCTGATTCCGAGGCTGTAAAATTCCATGCTACTCAGATCCAACGGCTGCCATTTCCTAGTTGGCCCTGGAGCCCTAGTCATGCCCCTGTCTGGCCCCAATCACCAGAAGAGCAGGGAGGTTCACCAAAAACTGTTTATTTTTATCCAAGTTCAGGAAAGTATTGGGATGACAAGAAATCTAGAGGAAATGGCTGTTGAAATCTATAAAAATTTCTTGAAAACAAACAGATTCTACCTGTGTTTTTTCAGCAAGAACAGGATCATAAATGTTAATGTCAGATATATATTTATGATTTCATGTCCAGCCTTTTTTTTATCCTCTTCCCTTAAATCAAGTTAATAAGTTAACTTCTATGCCCATGTTGGCTTTTTCCCAAATGATGAAATGTTCCTTCAAACCGATGGAAAATATATGAAGCCCAGAAGGCAAGTATCCAGCAACAGGATGGCGGTGGAAGGCTGCCTGATCCAGACCACATGGGGTGGGGACAACAAGGCGGCACCTAAAGCCCCTCCCTACATCTCTGCAGGAGGAATCTGAGAGTTCCAGTCCCTGGCAAGAGTTTTCAACTTTACCATGCGGGATAGCGATATGCTTTCTGTATAAACTGGGCTTGAATTCTTAATTCTGATCTTTTCCCTCGGCCAGTGGTATGCCCTAAGACAGTCCTGCTGGCAGACAGTGGCAGGTCCCAGCGCCCTCTATCAGCAGAGGAGACAACTGAGACTGCAGGGCAGCGCTCCTAAGCTCCACATTCGCTAGGCAACCAACAGTAAATGCATTTTTCACTTAAGATATTCTCAACTTTCGGAGGGCTTTATCCTGGTGACCTCATGGTAGGTGGAGCAGCGCCTGCACCCCCAGGGAGTCTGCACCTGCAGGAAAGGGCACCATGCAGAGAAGCAGCTCAGAGCAGGCAGTAGGTAGGGTTCCCTGTCCCGCAGAGATGCAGAATTTCTACACCCCATGGAAAAGGTGATTTGTTCCACAGAGAGGCCAGAAAGGCTGGCGACGCCACAGCTTTGGCTTCTGAAAATTCCTCCTCCCTACCCCAGACCTGAGTTCCAGGGCTCCTCCTCCAGGAAGCTGTCCCTGACCAGTCAGCCCCCCTTCGCTTCCCTCTTTCAGGGCTTCTGTCCGCACCCTCAGACTCCACTGCAGCAAGGTTCTTCCCAGGCGCACACTGGAAACCACTGGGAGACTTCTGGTGGTCACATAACTGGGAACGACTGACATTTAGTGGGGAGGGGCCAACTCACTGCCGCCAAGGGTGGGTCAATCCTACACTAACTTTTTAATATCTTGCCAGATATTGAAAATATCTGTAAACAAGCATCCTGGTCATCTAAGCCTAGAACATAGGTCCATTTTACACATAAACACAAAGTACTGTTTTCATGCTCTTGACATACGCAAAATTTTCCAGGCATGGAAGAATTACCATGTAAATTAGGGAAAGACTGTACTGTGTTTTGTTTGGACCTTGACCAAGTGTTGTTCACCATCTCAGAGTACCACGTCACCGTAGGCCTCTCTGCCTGTGACACTTGTGTACCCCTCAAGCTGGGGATTGCCTGCACAGGTGCGAATACCTGATGAGTTCACCCTACCTTCTGGTACATTCATGCCAATCACAGACACGTGGAACCATACATGACTTAGGAGTTAGCTTCCTTTCATTTCTCCTTTATAGTACAATTAAAACATTATGTGGAATTTTTCTGAATGATGGTGCAGAGGTGGGTGACATTACAGATGAATTTCACGTCAGGAGTGTAAAGGAAACAGAGGGCCTTATTAGATAAAGGGCCCTATTACAAAGAGGGCCCTATTAGATAAAGGACATGCTGCAGAGGACCTCGACCCTGGTCAGCTCCTTATTCTCCAGAAGAGAAAAGCCAGGTCTCCCCCACAGCACAGAGCAAGTGCCGCAGGGTTGGGATAGGCCGGAGTGTGTGTGCCTCTACCTCACGGGCACTCTCCGAGAGCAGGATTAGTTCTTGATCTCTTGGAATCTCAGGGTCTGTTTCTAGATTCAGTGCTGGGGTCTTGAACTCAGAGGGACCCACAGGAAGGGAGGTACACAATTCCCATGCAGGCTGCCCAGCAGGGTGATTTGACAGCCCAAGCCCTGTGCTGGGAAAAATGAGGCGGGAGTGGGGTGTCAGGCTGATTCCAGGAACCACAGAGGAGGGGGCCTAAGGAAGGGGTTTGGCAGGTGCGGTCTCTGGACACTGATGAGACCCTGAGACAAGGCTCACGTCCACACTCTGTCCCCCGCCCCCACCCCTCTCCTCACCCCCCACTCCCTCCCCTCCTCCCCTCCTTACCAACTCTGCCTCACTCCAAACCACCATCCTCCACCTGGAGGAGCTCATCCCCTCCCCCACCACAGCCAGGGTTATCTGGCAAAAACCTGGCTGTGTCTCCCCCTGCTCCTAACCCTCTGTGGCTTCCACTGCCCTCCAGATAAGCTGGTGACAAAGGCGACCCTGGCCTTCTGCTGGCTCCCACTGCTCAAGCCTGCTGGCCCCAGCATACTCCCCAGGAATCCCCCAAGCCCAACCACTCACAGCTGCTCAGATCCGCCTGTTCTTTCTCCCAGCTTGCCCTCCGTTGTTCCCACACGCAGCGTGCCCTCGCCATCTCCTCTGTGCTGCACGGCCCTGTGTGCACTCCCTGTCGGCTCTGTTTGCACTGTGCAGCAGTATAGCAGCGGCATCCAATGCCAGCTTGGAAAACAAATGAGGAAAAGAACAAATGTCGGGTGAGCGTTGGGCCAGGCCTCGGCTGAGGCCTGAGCCTCTACACTGGGAAAAACCAGTCCAGGCCGACAAAAGGCAAAAAACCCTTCCCCAGACGCAGGCCCCTGGGTGGGCCAGTAGCTGCAGACCAGCTCCAGCCATTATGGCTTGATCGGCTGAAACTCATGAGGTCCCTCGAGAGACGAGAGATGAGCCATGGAGACAAAACGAACATTCCCAAAGAAGCGTCTGAGGAAACGTGCCCAGCACCTAGCAGTGTTTTCTTTCCAAACGACCCGTGGGCCTCTGTGAGGGCGGGAGACTAGCCCAGCTGGCACCTCAGCAGGGGGCTGCCCAGCCCTGCAGGACCACCCTATCCTGACTTCTGAGACAGCAATGGGGTTCTGGGGAACAAGGCTGATGAGGAGAGGCCCATCTGTAGACACTGCAGCTCTGAAGTCACATTTCATCTCCTTAAGAAGCAGCTGGTTCTTAGGGAAAGTGAACTCTGTGTTTTGGCCCAACAGTCCCACATTCAGTTCCCGCCTTTCCCTCACTTAAGGTGAACAGTCCAGGGAAAAGCTGGGCACAGTGGCATACACTTATTACCCCTGCCACTCGGGAGGCTGAGGCAGGAGGATCACAAGGTCAAGACCAACCTCAGCAACTTAGTGAGACCCTTGGCAACTCAACCAGTCTCAAAATAAATAAAGGGCTGAGGATATAGTTCAGTGGTAAAGTGCCAGTGGGTTCAATCCCCAGTACCAAAAAGGGGAAAAAAAAGTGCAGGGAAGGGACCCCTGCTAAAAAGCAGAGCCTCGTGCTCTGGGCCTTCCCTTCCTGTTAACCACAGGCCTGGGCCTCAGCTTCCTTTTCTATAAAACAAAGGAAGTAGACCATAGGTGCCTCTAAATGGTCACACTCTCATCTAATCCCAGCAAGCATCGTTAATCCCCTGTCAAAAAGGCTTCTTGATCCAGAAGAGGGGCTGGCCCTGACTCCACCCTGCTCCAGGTCCTGACACTGAGGACTCCTCCCAACTGACAGGCCCGTGCTGTCTGGCCTCAGGCCATGTTCCCCAGAACCCAACACTTTCTCTGGACTAGGCCATGTACCTAGTCCAGACTCTGTACCTGCCCCCTGACCTCTTCCTGTGAGCCAGGCCCAGGGCTGGGCACTGGGACACAAAGGATCCTGACCCCCCGGCTGTCTCATAGTCCCCAGTCTGGTGAGCCTCATGGACAGCAAATGAGGCTGAGATGTTATCTGTGCTAGGACTGAAATTCACTTGAGGATGAGGACACAAACCTGCGTTCCCTGGTCCTTCCTCCCATTAGTGCTGCATCCTCTCCCCACGTGGCCGGCTATTCCCACACATGCCAGGATCCCTCCTGGGCACCCCTTACCATGTGGATAGGGTGTTGTGTCCATACCCAGGAGTCCAGAGCACTGTGCCAAATGTCGCATCTAAGCCTCTCAAGAATATTTACAGATAGATCAATTAGTTCATTTTACAGATAAGGAAACCAAAGCCCAGGAAGGTAAAATCACTTCTCTGGAATAACACACCTAGAAAGAGGCAGACCTAGGCTTTAATCCCAGTACTGGTGATTCCAGACTGTAGTCCTCAGCCAGGGCAGTTCCCAGCGATCATCCCAGCCCTAGCCCACCAGGCTGCCCACGGCTGAGCAGGCCATTCCTAGGGGAAATGTACACACTGAGGATCCCTGAGCTGCCCACTGCAAGACATCAGGACTGACAGGGACCTGAGAGAGAATCTAATCTCTGCCTCTCATGTAAAAAGGCCCTGTGAGAGTAAGGACCTGTCCCAGGTCACACTGAGGCCAGTGGCCAAGGCAGGACCAGAACCAGTTCTCCAGAATTCCAGCCAAGGTGCTTCCCTGCTGCCTCTCACAGGTGGACATAGAGGGCAACACTCTCGGGTTGGCAGCCTGGAATTGTTGGGACCTTTATAGGAACAAATGGCTTTGCGACTGTCTCAAGAGTCTCTCATCAGCTCTGACAGACAGAGGCTACATCAACCTCTCTGAAAAGGTGATGAAACTGAGTCTGGGAGGTGGCAAGGACCGTACCAGGCCGCAAGCCAGGTCTGTCTGGGGCAAAGCTCTGCTAGGCTACCGGACCACTGTCCTCCAGGACAGGGTACCTCACATTCCTACCAATAACCTCATTAGTCTTTGCTGGGGCCCATGGCTGGGGCCAGCTCAAAGACACAGCATCTTTTCTTTAAGACAACCTCGACGTTGCAGTGATCCATCTTCATAACGCATCTGGTCAGAGAAGAGGGTAAACAGAAAATGGAAAGAGGGCCACTCGGGCTCAAGGTGCGATTCCCCCGAAGCTGGGCTCAGGGTGCAATTTCCCCGAAGCTGGCCTGCTTTCTCTTCACCCTCTTGCTACCATTCATGCCGGATAAGCTGTGGCAGTTGGCTGCCAAGCGTGGGGACCCCGTCGGCTGCCCGGCAATGAATGAGCACAGTGTTTGGGACCAGTCAACAAGATGGATGTTGTTTCGTTTCGGTTCCATGCACCGTAAACATTCTGCGGCAGACGCAGCTCCAGGTGGCTTACTGGCTCTCACTTGGCAGCTGGGCCAGCCTGCAAAGGCCCATTAACGTGGACATAAACAAGGAGGGCTGGGGAATGGAAGGCGGGTGCTACAGCCCCATCCCACTTTCAGAGACAAGAACACAATGGAGCAGAAATCCAGGAGCCGCCTGGAGGTGGAGGCAGCCACTCGCTATTGAACAGGGTCCAGCCTGGTTTCTGTTCCAGCTCTAATGCTGAGCCAATGGCTGAGCCTCACATCTCATTCAGGCCTCAGTTTCCTCCTCCAGAGAAACAGGAATGGGTTCCATGCTAAGCTGCAGTGAGGCTTAAATAAATTATTTACGAATGAGCTGACAGGACCAGCAGCTGTTTGAGGGCAAGGAGATCTGATCCATTTGGCCCCTCGGTTAAGGGCATGGGCTTTGTAGACAGAAAACCTGGTCTGGAATCTGAACGCTGCCACTCACCTGCCGTGTCGTGTGGTCATGGCCAGGAAACCTAACTTCTCTGAGCCCTCACCTGTAAAATGCAGAGCATACTTATTGCACAGACTTATTGAGAGGATTGAATGAGGCAGTACTGCCAAAAGGCACTTAGCTCGGGGCCTGGCATGCAAGCAACAGAGGGTTGTCACTGTTTGTGTCTCCAGAGTCTCATCTAGCCAACTGGGAGCAGGCTCTCAGGAGGACACAGGTTGGCCAAGGCTGGGGGATGGCCAGGTCTTCTGGGATCTCCCTCCTGGTCTAAGACCATCTTTGGATCCCTGTCCAAGCACTCAGCCTGCCTGGCGCCCCTGTGGGCCTCGCAACCGGGTCCCAGACATCAAGCCCCAGGCCCACGCGGGAGGCAGTTCAACTTGATGAACGCTGATTCTCCAAGAGCCAGTTGGCCAAAAACCAATGTGTCAAATGACCAATTCATCAAAAGCCAATTAGCCACAAATTACTTTGCCAAATGGCCACATTCCCAAAATTTCCAAATAAACAGTTACCCAAAACTTGTTTATTTTAACCATTTATAAAGATGACGATAATTTATGTTAAAGGAGATGCTTTTAGTTTTAGTTAATAAGTTTGCATTTTGTGTTCAAAGCATGTTAAAAAATATTGGTCAAAAATCTAGAATCATGGGTTGGTTTAGTCTTCCTATTTAGTAGTTACTTTTCAGTTTATTTCATTTGATTCTAGTAATCAAATGTCAATGTTTCACATAGGAAATCTTAAAGGTTCACTGTGCACTAGGTTGAATGGTGGCCCCTATAAAGATATGCCCATGTCAAATCTCTGGACCATGTGAATGTGACCTTATTGGGAAAAATTATCTTTGAAGATATAATAAAGTTAAGGACTTTAAGATGAGTTGGTCCTGGACTGTCCTCTTGGGCCCTAAATCCAACGAGGAGCATCCTTAGGAGAGACACACAGGCAGAAGAGTAACCAAGAGGCAGCATAGTCCTGCTGATACCTTAGTTTCAACTCCTGGCCCCCCAAACTGTGAGAATAAATATTTGTTATGAATTTTTGAATTTTTCCATCATTTTAAATTACCAGGTTTGTGGTAATTTGTTAGAGTAGCCGCAGGAAACTAATACATACTTCTTTTAAAAAATCATTATGTTAAACCACTTTCTGTCTTGCCAATTCTTATCCCTTTTTAAAGGATGCTTTTGCTAATTTCTTGGCTTATTTCTAGCAATTAACATGCAACTCTGATATGGATATGTGGGCTGCTTCTTAGTTTATTACAGCTTTTAAAAGGACTTTTTATGACTTAGAACCAAATTTTAAAATTCTTTCTTTAGAATTTCATATTAATGGCTAATGTGTATCAATCTTATGTCTGCTCTTTAAAAATATGAACAAATCAAATTGAGCAATATATGAAGATGATAATACATCATGCCCTAGTGTGGTTAGTTCAGAGTGTAAGAGGTTCCCAATCAATACACACAATTCACTGAATCAGAAGAATAAAGGGGAACAGCCATATGATCAGCTCAGCAGATGCAGAGGAAACAGCCATTC
>PVHX01016984.1:0-41428 GCA_004024805.1 Geosciurus inauris | reverse complement strand
TTGTTAAGGAAATATGGTCCTAATCCGACATGATGAAGATTTGGGCCTATTTTTTCTTCTATTAGACGTTGGGTTTCTGGTCTGATTCCCAGGTCCTTGATCCACTTTGAGTTGAATTTTGTGCATGGTGAGAGATAGGGGTTTAGTTTCATTTTGCTGCATATAGATTTCCAGTTTTCCCAGCACCATTTGTTGAAGAAGCTGTCTTTTCTCCAGTGTATGTGTTTGGCTCCTTTATCTAGTATAAGGTAACTGTATGTAAGTGTGTTTGTCTCTGTGTCTTCTATTCTATACCATTGGTCTACATGTCTATTTTGATGCCAGTAACTGGTAACTCTTGATTGAAAAATATTAAACAGTTCTGAAATCCTTAGAAACAAGCCAAGTCCATGAAAATTCTGCAGAGCAACTGGTCTCTTCATTAAAAATTAAATGTCAGTGTGATGAAAGACAAAGAAAATTTAAAAACTGGTCAAGATGAAAAGAGACTAAATAGACATGACCACTAAGGGCAATGCATGATTCTGACATGACTGCATGAGAAAAATTCTATTAAGGCATTTAAAGGAACGACTGAGGAAATGGGGATATAGAATGCATAATAAATGATGGCATTCTCTCGTTAAGTGTCCTGAACTTAATAATTACACGGTGATTAAAAAAAATACCTTTTCTTCCGTTCTTAGAACAGAAACACTGAAATAGTTAGGATAAAGATTCATCAACCTGAAAGTCAATCTGAACAATTTCGCATTAGTAATACTGAGCATAATATCAATAAATATACATTTATTGTATATAAACATATATACACATATATGGATTTCTGTGTACATGTGAGGAAGAGAGAATAATCACTATGAAAAGAGAGCATAGAAGCTGGTGGTGGAAGGAGGGAGGTGGGTATAAAACAATTGTGGAGAACCTGTAAACAATTGGCACTTATATGTAAAAAGTTTGTGAGTTAGTTGAACTATTGTAATTTTACTGTAAATTTTATTTACCTCAAAATATACAGCAATAATAAAAAGGATATATGACAGTTAGATTGTGGTTCAGGAAGACTTGAGATTTATTTGCAATGTTAACAGAAATTGAGAATTGGAGCACTCCACCACTGAGCCACATCCCCAGCCCTATTTTGTGTTTTATCTAGAGACAGGGTCTCACTGAGTTGCTTAGTGCCTCGTCCTTGCTGAGGCTGGCTTTGAATTCACGATTCTCCTGTCTCAGCCTCCCTAAGTGCTAGGATTGCAGGCTTGCACCACCGCGCCCAGCTGAATTCCTATATTTATATACAAACCCCAACGGTAAGTGCTAGTGTAGTATAAATCATATATTTTTATGTTTTCTGCACTTTGCAGTGAGCAACATCTAAAAAAACTCAATTCTAGAATGATGTACAGGATTTCAATTACATTTAAAATGAGATTTCTGAAGGAATACCTAAGTGGCTTTATGGGCCTATGTCAAAATCTAATATTCCTAACACCAAATTCCCACTAGGATAAGAAGGCATGCTTTACTTCAAAAAAAAAAAAAAAAAAACCCTAAATATGTATTTAGGATTTACATTAGGACAAGGGTCCCATATGTAAATTTCCATGAAGAAATACCATATAGGACACAGGACCAAAACCTACTCAGATTCATCTGTGAATAACAGCAAAATTACTACCTTATGATGAGAGAAAAGGAGGTCGGAGGCAAAGAAACCAGTGAGCACTCAAAGCTGTCATGCTCAAGAAAGTTTTAATAATTGAACCAGCAAAATAGTCCATGACCTGGGGTATGTAAATATTCTACTTACAAATCTAATATCTGGAAAATTAACTTGTGTTTCATTATAATGTCAAAACTATACATATATGGAATTTGATTTACTCCATTTCAGTCCCTGGTGACCCCCATTCCATACACTCCTCTGTCTCCCTTTTCTCCTTCCTCTAGTCTACTGGTCTTCCTTTAATTGTTTATTTTCAATTGGTGCTGTATAGGTATAAATAAATGTGGAATTCAGTGTTAATTATTTATGCATGCATATAGTGTGATTTTATTAAATTCTTTTTGCATTTTCTCCCCTTTGCCATTCCTTAACCTTCCCTCTTGATCTCCCTCATGTACTACAATGATCTTCCCTATATTGAATTTTTTTTTTTTTTTTGGTATGGGGGATTGAATCTGGAGTGCTTAACTGCAGAGCTCCACCCCAGTCCTCGTTAATTGTTTTATTTGAAGAAATGTCTTAATAAGTTGCTTAGAGACTCACTAAGTGGTTGAGGCTGACTTTCAACTAGTGATCCTCCTTCCTCAGCCTCCTGAGTTGCTAGGATTATAGGCGAGCATCACCAGCCCAGGCCTATCTCGCTATATCTTTATGATATCTGATCCCACTCCTCTTTTCCTCTTATTTTGCTTTTGCTTCCCCATATGTGAGAAAACATTGGATACTTGATTTGCTGAGTCTGCCTTCTAACACTTAGTATGATGTCTTACTGTTCCATCCATTTCCATCCATTTACTGCCAAAAGCTATAATTTCATTCTTCTTTGTGGCTGAGTAAAACTCTATTCATTCATATATGTGTGTGTGTGTGTGTGTGTGTGTGTGTGTGTGTCTGTATGAATTATGGAACCAGCCCAGATGACATCAGTAGATGAATAGATCAAGACAATGTGACTTTTGATTTACACTTCCCTGAATGCTAGAGGTGTTGAACTTTTTGCATATATTTGTTGGCCTTTTGTGTTTCTTCTTTTCAGAAGTATCTTTGTAGTTCTTTTGCCCGTTTTTTGATTGGGTTATTTGTTTTATGGGTGTTAAAGTTTTTGAGTTTTTATATATTCTGGATATTGATTCCCCTCTCAGTGGAGTAGGTGGCAAATATTTTCTCACATTCTGTCTTCTCCCTTTTCATGCTCTGAATCATTTCCTTTGCTGTGCAAAAGCTTTTTCATTTGATGCCACCCCACATATTGATTCTTGGGTTTATTTCTTCTGAGTTAGGTGTCCTGTTCAAGAAGTTGGTGCCTTACCAATATGATGAAGTGTTGACCCTATGTTTCCTTCCAGTAGCTGCAAAGGTTCAGGACCAATTCCTTAGTTTTTGATCGTCTTGGATTTGACTTTTATGCAGGGTGAGAGACAGGAATCTTGGTGTGTTTATATGTAATTTTACACATGCTATTATTAGTTGTTTATACTTTTGATGCAATGGCTAAGAGGACCAGGCCAAAACCCGTCTACGAAGATCAAATTTAACTCTTGAAGAAATATACAGTTTCACGACTAAAAGTACGCATAGTTTATTTCCTCTGCTGATGCAGAGATATTGAATGTACTATGTATGCCTATATTGTAGAATATCACACCAATTATGTCATGAATGGAAAAATTTATTGTATCAGGGCACTGCACTTGGCTGGAAACACACCGTCTTTCTTTTTTTAAAGTAGGAAAAGTGTATTTTTATTTATTCTTTTTAGTTATACATGAGAGTAGAATGCATTTTGTCATATCATACATACATGGAGTGTAACTTCCCATTTTTATGGTTGTACACGATGTGGGATTATAACCGTCCTTTCTTCATATATGAACATAGGAATGTTATGTCTGATTCATTCTACTCTCTCTCCCATTCCCATCGTGCCTCTCCCTCATCTCCAGTGTTCAAATTGGTGATGTTTCACTTCCTGTATTTTCTCTCTGATTTTACTCCTCATACTGTACTTTACTTTGTAGATCCGCTTAACTATGTAATTCGAAACTCCTACTCTGACATTTCTCCCACGGTTGTGTTGATGGATTCTGTTATGGAGTATCTTGGTTTGTTTGGGGTGGTTTGTCTCCAAACTCAGTCTATCCCCCTTCCAAATTCCTGGCCAGACACATCTCTCACTGTTGGTCCTGCAAGCAGCTGGATTGGTGGGGAGGGGTAGACCTGGGTGGGTTTCCATGACCAGTTGTCCCCTGTGTATATACTCTCTACACGTTTGATGTTCTCCTGGTCACTTAAGCACACTCTGACATGCAGTGTATGTTTACTGGGCCTGTATTTCAGACAAAACTGGGATTTGCCAGGAATCAGCTCCCTTTACTCTCGGCCTCCCCACTGCGACTGCAGAATTCTTCCTTCCTGTGTCCTCCACATGTCTCCTGGAGATATGGTAGCTTCTTTCCCACACAAAGATATGGTGCAGTGTACCTTTCAGGTTTATCAGGCAATGTCTTGATCTCTAAATGCTCTGAATGCAGACACGCCTCAGGCCTCCCAAAAATGAGGGTTCCTTTAATTCTCTTCTCCCTCCACTTTCCTCAAGGAGTGACTACTCTGGCTGGTGCTTCTGGCCTGGCCACAGCAGCAGCTGGGCTTCTGGAAATTTCTTCCTTATTTTATTCTACCCAACTTCCTGGGTCCCTGATCTGCTTTGAACATCCAGTGTTAAATTTCAGTAATGTCCCCTGCCCCCGATATTTGTTCACTCACCTTGCATAGAAGCTGCCTGTCTTTTTTCTTGGTTTCATGCCATGGAGCAGTCAGGACACCGACCTCCTTTCTCCTCCATTCTTGAAAACCGCACACTCTTTCTTTTTCCAGACACATTTCAGGTGATGTTTGAGATTCCCTTCTATTGTGCTGGCAGATTTCCTTAACCCTTTAGAATATATGGAGAAGTGTGTAGTTGCGTGTCTCTCTTCCTCCTAGTAGGCTGGGTACTCATAGGGCCCTAGCAAGCTAGCCTCTAATCAAATAGTTGCTCTTTCAGGGCAGTGGTGTAAAGACCTTCCAGACAATCTTGAAGTGGTGGAATTTTCTCGTCTGACTGCTGGATGCTCTAGGATCCGAAGCAAACATGCCATCCATTAAGAATGCAGATATGGGGCTGGGGTTGTAGCTCACTGGTAGAGCACTTGCCTTGCATGTGTGAGGCACAAGGTTCAATCCTTGGCAACAAATAAAAATAAATAAATAAAGGCATTGTGTGCATCTACAACAAAAAGAACATTAAAAAAAGGAATGCAGATATGTTGCCAGTGCCTTGAGACGCTGAAGCAGGAGGATCGCGAGTTCAAAGTCAGTCTCAGAAATGATGAAGCCTTAAGCAATTCAGTGAGACCCTGTCTCTAAATAAAATGCAAAATAGGGCTGGGGATTTGGATCAGTGGTTGAGTGCCCCTGAGTTCAATCCCTGGTACCCGCCCCAAAATGCAGATATGAGGTTTCTGTTTTCCACAGTGTTGTATATGAAAATGAAGGGGTATCATTGCTGATACTTTCACAACAAAGTTCACTTACAATGAACATATGAGGATGCTTTGTCCACTTGTTGAGATACCACTATCAGATGTAGAAACAAACTGAATCAAATCTATATTGAATAACACAGTGTATCGTTCCTAAAGGAAAGGAGGACAGGAAACACCATGGCACTGAATGCCGCTTTCTGTTCCCCAAAATCAAGCCAAGTTAAGGGAACAATGAGAGCAAGCCTGGAACAAAGAGTTCAGATATGTATTATCTTGAGGGACACTCTTTCTCTTATGGGTGCTGGGAACTAGGACAAGTTATCTGTAGAATGTTTCTTTGTTTCCAATTATTTCTCCCTTTCTTTCTTTGTTCATTTTTGATATTGGATTTCAAACCTAGTAGTGCTTTACCACGGAGTTACATCCACAGTCTTTATTTCGTATTTGGAGACAGGGTTCTACTAAGTTACTGAGGCTGGCCTAGAACTTGAGATCCTCCTGCTTTAGCCTACTGAGTCACTGGGATTACAGGCAGAAAGCTACCTTCCTACATGTACACCCGACTGCTCCTTGGGTCAGATAAGCCAACTAAGCAAGCTAGTTTTGATTGTGTCACTACTTCTGCATCCTAAGACATAAAACCCCTCTCTGAGTAGTGACAGGCACGAAACTGACAGCCCTGTGAAAGAATATGTGTCACTCCTCCAGCAGGATGCCTCTGGACAAAGCCCAGCGAGAGAGGAGGTGCTGCTTGACAAAGCAGGGAGGGACTGAGGTGCTATCTCTTTAGCCTGTCGCCAGGGAACTCTTCTTGGAAAGAGCCTCTGATCTCGGGTAAACTTACCTGTATCCCGTGCTGCCTCCAGGCAATTTCTTGGGCCTGTCTGCAACCTACCCACAGCTCTGGCCCAATCGGGCTGCAGACAAGACATAGAGGACAAAAGCAGTCTCCCAGCCTGCGGTGAAAGTCCTTCATTCAACAGTAATCAGATATTTTATGAATATCTTTTTTAAAAAAATACATAAGACATTTATAAGAAAATGGTTTTGCATGAAATACACCCAGGCACTGACTTTGGTACAAATATGAAACCTGACATAATTTGTAGGACTGTGGGAGAACCCTTTAATTCTCAACATCTGTTCTCTTTGATCAAAACTGCAAGTCCAAATGAGATATATTCAAGTCATTTTTGATTGTCAGTTCTGCATTTGTTGGTCCTATCAGACAGAACACATGTAGTGCAGGCATTACAGTGATAAACTACTGGTCATCATTTGTTCATCAGAAGTCATCTAACCCTGGACCAGGTCAAATTATTACCTTTGAACTGAAGTTTCATTGAGACTAAGAAAAAGATCTCCCCCTCCCCGCCCCTCTCGCTTTCTCTCTCTCTCTCTCCCTCTCCCTCTCCCTCTCTCTCTCTCTCTCTGTGTGTGTGTGTATGTGTGTGTGTGTGTGGGCTTGACATAATATTTTGGAAGCCTGAGTACCTGTCCTTAGATTCGGTCAAGGTTTTAATTTCTTTGATTTAAAGAAAAAGTTTAATTTTTAATAATTTCCCCCAAATTGACCTCAAATCAGTGAATAATAAGATGGAGAAATGCAATCTCATGTCAGTTTCTGTTATTTATCAGTAAAATATATAAGCAAATCTCATTACAGAAGGTAAGTAGAAGTTAGACCTATGCAAATCACACACCATGTCCCTGCATTCAGTCCTTATGAACCACAATCTAATACAATATAGAAACTGTATTACAATCATCAGTATTCATGTGAAATGTGGCTGTTTTAAATTGCTGCCTTGAGACATCAATTGATAGGATATGAAGTCCAAAGTCCATAACTACAGTCCTTACTGTTTCATCAACTTTACAGTATCTGCACGTGTTTCCCAAATTGCTGACCATGAATTATACAAGCTTATGAATTTAAAGGAACCTGTAGATGGTTAAGGAAGAGATTACCCTGCTTTAGTATTCAAATACGTGTTTTCTTTACCAGTCCACATCTCTGATCAATTTGTTTAGAATATTTACACTGAAGAATATTTCTCAGACTACTTTCAAGAATTTGTTGAACACGGTTAAACTGTGCTCATAGGAATATCCTACCCTTCACCAGATTTATTAATAAGGAAACAAACAGTAAATTGTTGATCATCCAATGGAAAAAAATAAGCAACATAGAGCAATAAAATAAACCCAAACCAAAAGGAAACAGATTATAATAAAAGACAGAGGAGAATCATTAGAGAGACAAGAAATAATGCAGTTAATAAACCAATTGGGAACTGCTATCTTTAGAAAAGTATCAGTAACTAGGGGATACTCTGGTGTATATGATCTTGAAGAACAGTGACAAAGTCAAAGTATGCGCAATATGGAATGTGAGCACAACACTAACATATATGAAGATATATCATATAAGCAAATACATCCTTGAACTCCAATATTTTGAAAATCTGCTTAGTGTAGTTCTTTTCCCCATTTCTTGATTGGGTTATTCGTTTGGTGGTATTACTTGAGTGGTTTATATACTCTGAATATTAATTCCCTGTTAGTGGAGTAGCAAGCAAAGTTTTTTCCCCACTTTATAATCTCTCTCCTCATTCTCTGAATCATATCCTTTGCTCTGTCCCAGATTTTCATTTGATGCCATCCCACTTACTAATTCTTGGTTTTATTTTGCGAGCTCTACAGGTCTTGTTAAGAATGTTGCTGCCAGAGCTGGGGCTATGGCTCAGCGGTTGAGCGCTTGCCTCGCATACGTGAGGCACTGGGTTCGATCCTCAGCACCACATAAAATAAATAAAGATATTGTGTTCATCTACAATTAAACAAAATATTTTAAAAAAAAAATGTTGCTGCCTGTGCCAACATGTTGAAGGGTTGATCCTTGGTTTTCTTGTATGGGTTGCAGAGTTCTTAGTCTAATTTCTCAGTCTTTGGTCACCTTTGAGTAGACTTTTGTGCAGGGTGAGACAGGATAGGAATCTAGTTTCATTCTTCTACATATTGATGTCTAGTTTTCCCAGAATGGTATGTTTAAGAGGCTACCTACCTTTTCTTCAACGTGAGTTTTTGGCATGAGTTTTGCCAAGCATCAGATGACTATAATGATGTAGGTTTGCCCTGTGTCCATTGATCTTCATGCTTGTGGATGAAAATGAAGATGTGCCAGGAAACAAACACACTGTTTTAAATACCCTAGTAGGTACCTAATATCTAAACATCACAAATGACACAGGTGAAACAGAATTTTGTCAGAGTTGTTCCTCAGAAGTATCCCCCTTTTATAAACAAACACAATATATGCACCAGTAAATTCAACTTTTCTAGAATTTGTTCCTGAACCCATCCCTCCCATCCTCCTTCCTCCCATCTCATTTTCTAAACTGCAAGAAATGGTATTTTTTCCTGCACATTTGGATGGCACCAGTGTTGATAATGGCTTCCAAACCATTGTGACCTTAAAATGGATGACACAAACCGCAACAGATTGACGCATGGAAAGAGGTGGTATTCATAAGAACAAGGGTACATGCGAAAATGAGGACCCCTGGTTACCTAACTTAAAATAAGCACGTGGGGTAAACTAATACCACAAACACTCTTTTGCCTTTGGGCACAACTGCAACGCAAGAAATGTAAAATGAGTCTTGCTGTTCACTTCACTCAAGCATTCCACCTGTCACATTCCTATTTCAGCCATTCTGCTTTCACCAGCAGTATTTCGAGTCAAAACATTTAAACTGTACCTACTTTAATGTTTCTGTTGGTTTGTTTCTCAGGTGTGTGGTTTGCTTGGTTGGATTTTTACTAAGAGTAAACATGATTTGGGATTCTACTTTAACCTGTTTGTCAGTAGGTTCCTTGGATTGGATCCACCCCTAGCTCCACAATCTTTGTTTGCATATATGACTAGAAAGGGTGTTGTGTTTAAAACGTATTGGTGATATTTCTGAAGTCCATCTTCAAAGTCTATACACAGGTTTAATTGGATGTATTCCTAGGTCGCTTCTGAGGTTTAGCTCCTTTGGTAAAACAGGAACCGTATTAGCCTTTGTATACCTTTAATGTCGTTTAAGTAATGTTCTGTGAAATTATGTTCCTAAGCGTTGGGTTTAGATTCTCTGCAAACAGCAATGACAGGTTGAAGCGAAGGAAACCAAAACCACACATGCTGTCCTCATACTGGAAATTGGACGGCTGCAATGTCCTCTGTAAAATTTTACGGTTTTCTTCAAAGAAGTCTTTCATGCCATTTCTGTTTCTTTTTTAATATTTATTTTTTAGTTGTAGGTGGACACAATATCTTTATTTTATTTTTATATGGTGCTGAGGATCGAACCCAGTGCCTCCCGTGTGCTAGGCGAGCACGCTACCACTGCGCCATAACCCCAGCCCCTTCATGCCAATTCTTAACGTTATTCCCAGGCATTTGTTCGATTCTATTGAAAAGTGTATCTTTTTAAAAATGTGTAGCTAATTGCATGATACATGGACTTATACTACTAGTATGTTGATTTTCTATCCAGCAAATGTTCTTGTTGTGTTTATTAATTCCAAAACTTTGTTTCTCGATCACTCTGTTGGACAGAAACACTCATTTCATTGTTGAACTGGCGTGATAGTGGCCATCATTGTCATATTCTTGACTGTTAACAATTTTCCACACCTCACCATATTTATTGACCTCAAGATTTAGGCCAATTTTAACAAAATTAGGAGGTTTCATTCTATTCTTATCTTGCCAAGAATATTTATCTTCAATATATGGTGAGAGTTTCCTCAAACAAATGTACTACAATTAGAGTAGGATTTTTGTTCCATTAATCTGTTAGTGGTGTGGATTATATGGATTATGTTCCACATTCGTGTGTTTTCTCCAGAAAAACACAATTTGGTCTTGAGGTACTATCTCCTCTAATGCACCTTCATGTTTTGCTCGGGGTTTGTTATGTCTATCCTCACGTGTGTGATTCTCCCATAATTTTATTTCATAGAATCTTGTTGTTGGATTGTGACATCAAAACTATGCAAGCTTAATTAACAATGTAATGTAAAACTGCTTTCTCTTTTGTCTTCAGCTGAGGTGGCTGCATAGCTCTGGTGATGTAAGGCTATGTTTTCCCATGAGCAGATGTTTCTGGATTGCTTCACTGTGACGTTTGGACTGAGCTTAAAGGACACAGCCAGAAGGGGCAGGTCCAGGTTTCAGCCCTTCCGACTTGCTAAGACCTATCTTTCCTGCAAGATGCCTTGCGTGATGGTGCCATCTCCAAAACTGCTTGCTCCCGTGTCCATGCTGATAGTAATCTTCTGTACACAGAAAGTGAAAACTGATCACTCTCTTTGCTTAGGTAATGTGATGTGTGCTATATGGCTCTGAGTGGGCTGGCCAACACTAGAACTGTGTACAGTTATCATGATAAATCCATTTCTTATTTTTGATAATAATGGGAATTATTGTAAAAATTCACGTTTACTGGGTGTCAGCCACTCCTCGAAGCTAATTCCCATGTACATACACCCTCACTGAATCTTCCTAAAGAAGATGAATTAGAGTTTTCACAAACTTGACAATGTCTGACTCTAGCAAAAAGCAGGTACAGGGATTCTGTTTCTATGCCCAAAGCCCTTGCTCATTCTCAAAGTTACAGTTCGGAAAAGTGTCAGATATAAAAGAACTAATGTTGTATATTATATGATGACTGTAGTGGCAATCTGTTTTGTGTGTGTGTGTGTGTGTGTGTGTGTGTGTGCCCATGATTTTGTAATAAGAAGCACTTGCTCTTATATTAAAGTAAGGTTTTTCTAAACTGTGGCTCAGAAACTGCAAACCATGTCCCAGATTTAAAAAAAAATTGATAAAGAAATAAGCATTTTAGAAAACAATATTATGTTTTGTCGTTTGACACAAAGACATAATTCCTATACCAAAGTCATCTGGGACAGTCTCTGAGGTGACCAAGGAAAACCAGTGTTTCAAACCGTAGGAGAAATGCCACAATGACCCCTGGAAACACTGGCCTCCTGTCTTCACAGCTATTCAGAGGTGGGAGGGAGCTTCAACAAGTGTCCGTTTCATCTGCAAATTCCTCCTTTGCTCTGCAAATCAGTTAGAAGTCCCTCCAGCTGTCTGATTCTATCCTCAAATTCCATCTCTGAAAGCCCACTATATCCTCATACCCTCAAAACTGTTCCCACCGTTAACATCACTACTCACAAGCCACTCAGAGTAGGGAAGGGCCGGGATTATAAACAGCAGTTACTTCTCCCTCTTACAGGAGTTTGAAGATAAGCTCTTGATACATAGGACCAGAAATCTATGGTTGACATAAAAATGGAGATGAATCATAGGAGATGCCGATTTATCCCTAATTGAGTTCCCCACAACATCCTCACAGAAGTGGACAGATGGGGCCCACCTGTAAAGGGAGCAAGGTGCCCACCCCTGAGGAGAACAACCTGCCAACGAGAATTAATAGAGAGGGATTCCTGTTATGATAACAACGCTGTTAGCATTAAGCCCAGTTAGCTAGCCTCTACCAGACGATGGCTAGCCACTCTTCATGAATTCTGGCTTCCTCGCAACAACACAGGAAACTGAGGCCCTGCTTCCTTCTGTGTTCTCATCAGTCCTGAGCATACTCCTTTGCAGGGGCCTTCCTGATCATCCTCTGTCCTCTGCCTCCTTGTTACTAGGCCCAGATTCTGAATCCCCCAGTGGCCCCTGCTCTCTCTCTCCTCAGCCCTCAGCCAGCTATCAACTACTCACATCCTACAACACCTCCACTACCCTTTCACGGTGGCCATGATTTCCACCTGAGTTTCTGGATAAGTCAAAGTGACTTTTCATGCAGGGAGCCCTGACAGAAGCCAGTGGCTCCAAGGTGACTGTGTTTCCATGGTGAGGTCTTGGTGTTACCAGGTGGAACTCAGCCAGACTCTCCATATTACAGCGATACATTTCTTTTCCAGCAGGGGGTGTCACATCTCCCAGCAGGGAAGTGCTCACAGGAGAGAGAGGAGGGAGAATCTTAACAAAGCACTCCTGGCATGGTCAGGAGCTTCTGGGAGCTTATGCCCCAGACCTGGGTGTCACTTGAAATATCTGTTCCTGCATGTGCACGACAGCGTCTGTCCCTTCCTCCGAGTCAGTGCTGGTCAGGGTAGCTCATAGACGACCTCCTCCTCTTTCTCTATTTTTTTTTTTTCTTTTTGGTACTGGAGATTGAACTCTGGGGCACTCGACCACTGAGCCACATCCCCAGCCCTATTTTGTGTTTTATGTAGAGACAGGGTCTCACTGAGTTGCTTAACGCCTCGCCGTTGCTGAGGCTGCTCTTTCTCTACTTTTCTTATTCGGAGCTCGTGTCCATAGTTAATGAGTTTCCATCATTTAAAATCATCTTCTTCTCAGTTAGAACTCCTATTATGGAATTTTCCCAAATAAGCCATGTGATATCAGCAAACTGGATCACAGGCAGGTCAGGCTTAGCTTGGCCAAGCCCGAGGGCAAGGGCCTGGACTGCAAAGGCATCTCAGGACAGTCCCAACAGATCTCACTAAAAGGGGTTCAGAAAAAGGCCACCGAACACTTAGCCACAACCTGGCCAGCAACCAGCTCCGCCTCCACACAGTCTGCTCCCAGGGCCTATATGGTGGGTTAAGGATCCCTAGGTGGGGTGGACTTGTGGACTAGAGGAGATGCAGGCCAGGCTAGAGCGGTTATACATCTGTGGGTTGAGCAGCAGCCCACCCACCACCTGCTCACTCACTGGCTGAGCAACTGCAGGCCCCGCTCCTGTCCTCTAGGGCCTCAGTTTCCTCACTTGCACCAATGGGCATGATTCTGCTCCAAGCATGCAAGGGATGCTCATGAGTGGAAGGGAGTCACAACCAGGGGCTGCCTTCCTGGAAGTGCTCAGCGTGTCCAGGCAAGTCAGCTGCAAGGCTGTGACCAGAATCATGGGTCAGAGACAGGTGAGGATGGCTTGTAGTGTTTCCTGGCAGGTAGCTCCCTCTCTCACTGGCTCCTTCCTGGTTGTTCTCCTCTCTGCTCATGGGGAGCCCCAAGATGAGCTCAGAGAGCTCACTGCCCCCTTGCTTACTCTGACCCACATGCCAAACTTAGAGCTGTGAGCCATCATCACAACAGCCTACAGAGGCAGTGTATTCAGCAGTGGCTCACAGGATCTGAGATGCTTCTTGATGAAATCTCGATGTTTATTGTCATCAATTGTTCATGCAGTCGTCCTCTTTGTGGATGGATAGATGGGGTTTGAGTTACTTTTTCTTTGCTCTTCCATCAACTCTGATGTCATTTCAATGCCTGGTCATTTCTTTTTAATTAAGGTTTGACTGGTACATCTTTCACTAACCATTTGTAGCATATCTATATCATAGGAGAAATGAGGTTCTTGTTCAGACCAAACAGCTGCCTTTGTCATTAGTCTTTCCAATTTATTGACTTCTTTTGGATTTGGGGGACATTTTTCGTATTAGTTTTACAACTATTTTGTTCTTGACTGTACACCTTATAAACTTTTAATAGCGATTCATTTGGTGAATAAGGCTATTGTACCTTTATGATTGAAGATTGCTTTTGGTGGAGGAAGGATTCCTGTTTGGCAATTATTTTGTTTCAGAACCAAAAACCCTGGGGACATGTCCTCCTGATCTTCATGGTCTCTGATAAGGAATGCCCAGTCATTTGAACCATTGCTCCCCTAGAGGTAAGGCTTCATTTATCTCTGGATTCTGTGAATATTTGTGTCATTGTCTCCAGTTCTCCAGAGAGTGACTGGGATAGATGTAGTTGCCTTTTTCTTCGTGCCTACTCTGCTGGGGATTATTGAGCTTCTTGAATCTGCAGGACTGTGTGTTTGCCAGATTTTGGAAGCCTCCAGGTATCATCAGTTCAATGTTCTTTTTGTGGTTCTTGATATTCTGAGTAACTCTGAATGGCATCCTGGATAATTTCTGTAAAATTATGCTTGATCGTATGCGAGATGTCTCGGTCTTGTGCAAATCCTAGAGCATGTTGCCATTTCTGTTTCAGCAGCCAGGCTACCTCTCTCTACAGGTACCTCCTCAGGTATGCCCCTCTGCTCACAGTGAGTGGGGACAAGGGAAGATTTCCTCCAAAGCGAGGGGTTAAGTTAAATCTGGACAGTTCTTGGTGGCCCCCAGAACTATGGACAGAAACAGATCCCAACCACCTCAGTGGAGACCAAGGGAGGGGAAAGGCGAGGCAGTGAAAAGGGTTCTAGTGCCGCAAAAGGCTCCTGGGTTCTACTGCGTCACTGAGATTTGCCGTGTGACAAGCAGTAGTTAGTGCAAATTGATTGGAAGTCCACCACATTTTGTCTTTATTTCAACTACTCAGCTCTGCCATTGTAGTGAGAAAAGAGGCATAGAAGGTATGTAAACAATTGAGCGTGGCCATATGTTGCAAGAACCATTTATTTTGTGGGGAAGAAAAGGAAACTGGTGAGTGGAGTGCGCTGAAAGAAGCGGGGATGCATTTCAATTCCCTCGTTGTAACTTCCCCAGCGTCAGCATGATGAGGATCCTGTAGTGAAAGTAAACCTCATCCCAAAAGCCCTCTGTCATTGGCATGAGCCTTAAGGTGATTTTGCTGACTTCTTGGCCATGACAGAAACAGAGCAGTGTTCGGAGAGCCTGAAAAGCATGCGTGCTGATTACTACTCTGATTCTTATTTTGGAGCTATTTATAAAACGTTATAAATTCAAGTTATCATTCAGCCATGCAAGCCTTCAAGTATAGCTGTCCTCTTAGATACTGCCCTCACTCACGGATGTCTTCCCACTGTAAGGATGGGCTAGACCAGAAAGACTGAAAAGGTAAGGAATGGCCCCTGTGTTACATGGACTTCACATGTGGAACCTATTGCAGCGAGAGCCTTAGCGCTTAAGGGTTTGCGTGTAGGACTGATATTACTCTTTTCCAGGAAAGTCTGTAATCAATTATTGAAGCACCACAGATGGATTAATACAGGACTCAATGTTGTTTTATCGTGGTGATGTAGCTGAGGGAAAAAACATGTGTCTATTCTGGTATATTTCGTCCTGGGGACAAACTTAACACCACTTTGGAAAAGTCTGTGAAGGAAATGGTACAGATGCTAATAAGATTCAGAGAGTTATTTAAGAAGACTCCAAGAAACGGGACTTTACACTGGTCTTGGACATATTGGCCCTAGACTAGAAAGATGCCCATTCTGCTTAAGTTAATGTGTAAGAAGAATACAACACAGATTAGCGTCCAGAAAATAGTTTTGGGTTTGAACAAATGATCCTTAAAAAAAAAGCCTATCATGAAGGACAGATAGGCTTGACAAATGCCTAAAGATAATGCCCGAGCAAACCAAAGGCAAGGAGACAGGACAGGCATTACTTGGCATTCTAAGTATAACCACGCAAAAGCCACTGGAATAAGATGGTCTCAGTAAGGATAGACATCTCAATGGATGATAACAAAAGGAAACAATGACATTTCTTACAATGGATGTAAGAAAATAAAAGAGACATGGGTTTCACCAGCATAGTGAATCCCAGGTAGATCTCAGAACTAAATACAGGGCAGCGCAACTGAAGATGTACTAAAGACCACAGGTGGGAAGGTGTTTATTTTACCGGAGCAGGCCAAATCATGGCAAGCATGACAGAAAACCCAGATGGAAGGATGGAAATGATGGACGACAGCATCTCTAAAAATACATATTGAAGTCCTTAAAATGTATTTCTGTCCCAGTGAGACGTTTGAGATATGTTTCCCAAAGAGGAGCCTGGGACTATTCTCCAGAGGAGCTAGAAGTGGGAGAAAGGGTGGTTGGGAAAAAGGGGCTGTGCAAGCCCATTTGTCATCTCAAGGAGGGCGTGTAGTGAGAACTGTGCACAGACGTGAAAACATCAGCCTCCTACTCAGTGGGTGTGCATGAAAACGGCTGGCTTCGCGCGACTCGGGCTCGCTGCACACGACCCGGGCTCGCTGCGCACGAGCCCTCTGGCTGCACACGACCCTGGCTGACAGCATAATTCTGTTGCTGGGCAAGCGCAGTGCGTTCTGCCTCCTGCGAGCACAGCTGCCCCGGGAGGTCGTGACTTTGTCTATCTTCTACGTTCTTCCTTCTTGCCTGAAAATCAGAGGGTAGGTCCTTCGATCAGCCCTCCCACCAGTTTGTTAGTGGGTATGGGGTCGAGCCAGGGCTTCAGGCGGTGGGGTCCCTGGCCTGAGAGCATGAGGGGCGTCGAGGTCGTCGAAGTCTGGCTCCTAGGAGTTGCCGCCGCCATGGGCCTCCGCCTTAGCGATGGGGCCTAGAAGAGAGCAGGGCGTGTGGCGGGGCGGGGCACCAGGTTGAGAAGGAGTGCAGCTGCGGTTGCTGTTGAGGCATCCCGAGTCCAGGAGGCACCTGGCTTGGCCGCCAGGGGTCAGATTCCCTCGTCCTTGGTGGGGATCTGGGCAGGCGCCTAGGTGGGCAATGAAGAAAGGGCCTGGATCCCGGGGCGCTGCGGGGTCCTGAGCCCCCGACATCAGTAGGGCACACGGTGGGGGAGCGCCCACGGCTGGGTGAACCTGCTTCTCACGTCTGCCAGGGACGGGAGCAGAAAAGCCCTGGAAGGCCCTGGAAAGAATGAGGGAGGCTATTCCACCCTACGGACTTTATTCCCGGGCCAGAGGGGCCTAGATAATGGCAAAGTGATAAAAGCACTAGTGGCTCAGGTTTTACTTCTCTGGTGGGATTCTTCCCAATGTCCCCACGATGAGAAACCCAGCAGTCAAACCAGTCCTCATTAGTGAAGGCAGAGGTCTTTTGCCGCGTGCCTTGAGGCGATTCCTGTGCCTGATTGACCGGGATGAAAACGTATGGGTGCGTGCTTTGATCCAAGAGCGTGCATGCTTAAAATGGCTCTCTGAAATATTCTGAGACTCTCTGCACATTTAAAAAGTTGACAAGTCACCCTTTCCCCATACAAGTCGTCAAATATAGCTAGCTATCCTGTAAGTGTGCTTTCCTAATCACAACGTTCTACTTTCAGTTTGAAATATGAATGCAGGAATGAGAACAAGATCCAGATCTAGAGGACGGAGAGATCATCAAACGGCCCAGGTGTCTGGGCCTGTGACTGTGAGTGCTTTCACATGTACAGGAGCTTACTAGCAGAATTTACTTGTTTCCGAATGGTGAACGGGGACATATACACCCTTCAGCCCTGTTAGTGGCTGACAGTGGAGGCTCATGAAGGAAACATTAATCCTGGAGCACTGTATTCTGGTGTGGCTGACTATGTATGTTCATCAGTTCCCCAGAAATATGACCTGAGAGTTAGTTACCTCGGGTGCTTTTTCACAAGTTTGCACTCACCCAAGTGTGGATTAAAATAGCTTCCTACTGGATGGTGGGACGTCACTAAGGATAAATAGGACAAAGTTGGATAAATGTTCAGGGCTTATATGTGATTAGGCACATCTATGGGCTGCTTGTGTATGTGCAACTTATCTGTCATGAGTAACACACCTACTTGTGACACATAGGTGACATGCATAGAGGCATGTCCCAAGTATTACTGACATGTATTAATAACAGGAGTTTTTATTTCCCTACACCCACTCCTAGGTCCAGCAGGTCACCGTGGTACAGTCTCAACAAGAAAAACCAATTGGCACTCTGCAGGATGCTACTCCCATCCCTGAGAAAGAAGGTGAGGGCATGTGCAACTTGACATGAATCTAGAGGGAAGAATGTCTGCTGGGGATAAAGGGCAGACATCACGTGTTATTGTGAGATAAAAGTAACAGGACCAAATAAAATGTTAGAAAGGGATCTTGCGCGTTGCCTGAAAATTGGCCGGGAAAGGGGAATGGGCTACCATTTCCTTCCAGTTACTGTCCCCTACTGTCATGCATTTTGCCTTTTCCCCCAAGACCTATCTGGTGTGTTTGAAAAACACAGTCCATGATAGAGCACTACTGCAGTACAGCCAAGGCAATTATGGTACTGTCTTTGATTTGAATCATAAAAGTGTACACTACGTTCAGGAGTTCAAAGTGTTTTCCTTAGAACATTGTTGTTTGCCCCTTGTCTCAGTTCCATCAGATGTACTTATATACCATAGTTCTTTTTTTAGAATATTTTTTAGTTGTTGATAGACCTTTATTTTATTCATTTATTTATATGTGGTGCTGAGAATCGAACCCAGGGCCTCACACATGCTAGGCAAGCGCTCTACCACTGAGCCACAACCCCAGCCCCATACCATAGTTCTTAATATTGAATCCTTTTAAGTTTCAGATATCATGACTTTTTACAGTGCCACTGTATCTTCTCAAAGTACCAGTGAGAAAATGCAGTATTTTAATGATAATCCTTACTGCGATTTCCCTAGCCACCCTGAAAATTTCCTTTATAGGATCATTATCTGCACCAGGGTCCAGTCCTGGATGACGCTTAGCATTTCCTTGTCATGTCTCTTCAGAAGTCTTCACATTTATTACTGCAATGGCCTAAAGACTTTAATTTCCTAACCTGAGGAGGTGAATATTGTTTACTCATTCCTGTGTCATGTTTTAGAGCTTAAAATGATCACCCTTTTTATTTTAAGGGCCTGGCCCAGAAGCCGGTCAGCAGGAACTGGCTCTCCAAAGCCCTGAGGGTAAACCCAGAGATGATTCTGAAGTCAAGAAAGTGAGTCCGATATGTCTGCAGCCTATTACAGTGCCAGACCCAGGTATGTGTGCCATCGTGAAGGGAAATCGTGGGATTTCGACGTTCCACAATGTTATTTCTTTAATAATGTAGAGGAAACATTGCTGCTTCTTTAATGCCAGATGTCACCTGTGAAGATTCTTCGAAAGGTAGCTCACACCACAAATGCCTGTCTTAGGCTGCTTGAGAGAGAAACACACTAGGTCAAAACCATATTAAATTGTGAAAAATGAAAGCATTTTCTTTTTCTTTTTTTTTTGGTACTGGGGATTGAACTCAGGGGCACTCGACCACTGAGCCACATCCCCAGCCCTATTTTGTGTTTTATGCAGAGACAGGGTCTCACTGAGTTGCTTAGCGCCTCGCCGTTGCTGAGGCTGGCTTTGAACTCGCGATTCTCGTGTCTCAGCCTCCCTAAGTGCTGGGATGACAAGCTTCAGCCACCGCGCCCGGCTGCATTTTCTTAATTTAACCAGCAGCTAGTAATTTCACCTACTGTGATGAAGGCCTGCTTTTCTCAAACACAAAACACGTGTGTGATGAAAATTAGTTTACGGTGATGTTAACCGTGATAGTGATGGCTTAAAACGGTCGGGGCCATAGCATTTCTTGTACAACCTGGATAGTTTTAGCAGAGGCATTCCCTCTTGTCCGCCCACCAGGACGATGAGTAAAAAGGAGGACGGACCATTACCTTATTTAAAATAACTAGGTAAGGGCTAAACTAGCCCAAAGAACTCTTTTTGCACTTTCTTACAGTAGAAATGAAGCAAATGCAACACTAGCTTTTCTATATATTTCACACCAGCTGTTCCAGTTGTGATGATGCTCTTTCAGCTCTCTTGAACTTAGAATATTATTTCCTGTCAAAATATCTAAATGATACTTACTTTAAAATTTCCTTTGCTTTAAGTCGTTTGTCATACTGCTACTGGACTCATGTACGCTTCTGGCTCTCAACTCCAAATTTCCTTTAACAGGTTCATCTCATTTAAAGTGCTCTGAACTTGAAGAATCCCTTACATTTCCCTGTACCACTAGAAAGAGGGCTGGGTTTTGAAAATGCGGTTAATAGACCTGAAAATCCACCTTCAAATTCTATACAGAGATTAAGAATCCACAAGAGACAAGGTCACACTTAGGGTTCTGTTTCGTTCATTTTATAAAGCACAGCCTTTGGTGTCATTTGTACACCTTTAGTGTTCTCTGCGTGAAGATCTGCTCTGTAACATCCCCAACTGTTCTGTTTATATTGTAGGTAAAAGGCAACCACAGCTTTAAATGAAGACAAGCCACAACCGTGCATATGTTGTCTCTGTATCAGATGGTTTGTTGTTAAATGACTCACAATAAAATGTTAGAATTTCCTGCAAAGTTTTCTTGCACATTTTTGTTCAGTCAATTCCTGGTAGTTGATGCTGGAGGAAATAGTACCCTTTGCCATTTTAAATTCATTTTGGGTGCATATGTAGGCCAGTTCTGGCAATTGATTTTCTTACCCATAAACCTCATCTGATGTACTCATTCATTTCAAAATTGGATCTCTAGATCCTTTTGAATCGGCATCTACCACCATATCACCTTTGAAACATAACACTTGCGCTGCTTCTGTACGAAATAGGAAACGATCCCTTTACTTTCCATTTCTCATTTTACCAATACGATTTTGAAAAGAACCGAGGAGGGTGGAACTCCTTGTCCTGTTCCTGACAGAACATGGAATGTTTTGTACTTTTCACAATGACATTAACCACGGGTTTTTGGGAAAGTACAATTGATCAGAACGAAGAACTTCTGTTCTACTCGATTCCTTAGAAACTTGGTCTTGAATGTTTGTTGAATTGCATCAAACATGCATGGTGCATCTATAGGGGAGACCATAGGGGTTTTCCTCCTTAAAGGAGTTAACGTGAGAGTTACATTGATAAGTTTCTGTTGGTCTGTGTCATCTCCCTTTGCCTCTTCACTGCCATCAACTACCATACCCTCTGAAAAATCACGTTTTGCAACAAAGGCCCATACTCAGAGTCAATCCTGCTCACCAAATGGCAGGAGATTATTAACAGTCATTATATTTACATAGGATTTGGAATATTTCTCTGATCCCCGAAACATTGAAAATGCATGGTCCGTATGAAAGCAGGACTAAATATAGACTTGTAGATTTCCCTGAAGATCAGCAACAGCCCCGTAGAGGCTGTGGAACTGGCTAGAAAGCATTAGGTCCTAAAGAGAAGAGAAATGTGAGGACCCCAAGGACCCCGTGCTGAGAAAAAATTCACTGGGATCCGACCTACTCTGATCCCTTATAAGCTCTGGCATGAAATAGCCATGGGTTTCCATCTTGGCTGTGACAAATACTTGCTGTGTCAGAGTGGGAAATAATATACTTTGGGTTTGGTTCCCCAGTTATAAACAGGAATTCAAGTATTTAAATTCGAGTGTTTATAAATAGGAATGCCAAGTGTTTGGTATGAAGGGTCAGAGAGACAACACGTGGAGTTGGCATTGCAACACAGATGGAGTTGGTTAAGTAGCTATATTCTACTTATTCATTTAAATTTTCGGTTTTTCATTCACCTTGTGAATTAGGTCTCTATCAAGGCAGAACAGTTTTAAATGAATTTAAGTAAACCGATTTAAGCGAATAGGTCAGTGAAGTGACAATGTACTGTAGTTGTTATCAGACATGACATCAAATCCTCAAGTAACATAAATGACTGAGGCATGGCAAAAGCTGCCCTCAGTCGTTTTTGTTTTGTTTTGTTTTGTTTTTTGGTACCTGGGTTGAACCCAGGGGTGCTTTACCACTGAGCCACATCCCCAGCCCTTTTCATTTTTAATTCTGAGACAAGGTCTCCCTAAGTTGCTTAGGGCCTTGCTCATTTGCTGAGGTGCACCTGGAACGTGTGATCCTCCTGGCTTGGCCTCCCATGTCACTGGGATTACAAGCATGGTTCACCATAGCTGGCAACTCAGGCGTGTTGTATCCTGAAAACAGCCCCTTGCTGTGAGTACTGCCAAGGAAAGTAAGACAACACTGTGGGCATTCAACACCACACAACACCAGGGTCTTTCTGTCAAATGGTCAAGTAGTGTCCAAGCCCCCCCCCTGCAAAGGCGAATAGACCTACCAGGATCACTACTGCAGATGTAGTAGTGACTGGTTCTCACACAATGATCCCAGATGAATGAATGCAAACAGCATATTAGTTACAGACACAGCCAAAGCAAAGTCAGCATTGCGTCAGACCCCTGCTGGCCTAGTCCCACGGTTTGACACTGGCTCAGAAGTGCTTAGTAACAAAAGGCCTAGGTTGCTCTGCTGTGGAGCCCACGGCCATACAAGAAGAGGTTTTATAGTCCACAGCCTTGATCTAAGGCACAACAATTTGAAACAGCCTGTGCGCACCTGCAAGTAGGGAGATGGATGAAAAATGGCCTGTGCTAGCCTCCAGCAACATAAGGGGGCAGGTGAGAAACTGCCTAGGGGCAGCTCCTCACTAAGCTGACTATTTCTTTTCTCCAGGAGGTTGCAAGGTGTTCTTTCAAGGTTCAGCTAGACTGCAGTCTAGCATTAGCCACATACACTGCTGTGATAGGCCAAGACCCAAGGGCATCAGGGCAGAGCATGTGCCCTAGGGGGTCTGTTGGAAAACCAAAGGACATATTGAGGGTGCCTACAGATGTTACAATTACAGTTCTGACTTCTAGACTGAGGAGATGCTCCTCCTGTTTGGATCATTAGAGAAGATGAATTAAATCACGACATACACTTCAAGAAGGATCTGGGGGCTGGGATTATGGCTCAGTGGTAGAGCGCTTGCCTTGCATGTGGGAGGCACTGGGTTCGGTCCTCAGCACCACAAAAAAATAAATAAATAAAATATGTTTGTGTTCATCTACAACTAAAAAAAATTTAAAACGAAGTATCCGGGACCTTGAAATTACAAGATCAATGCCACATGGTCCTTACCATGGGAAATACCACACTCTGGTACTTGGGGACAATAAACAGAAAATCATTTGACAAACAAAGGAAGGGAAAGAGACCCAGTTAAAAGAAGAGAGAAAGAAAGAGAGGTGAATGGGGTGGCCTAGAAGCAGAAATCAAACACACAAGACTCACTGTCAGTGTGATGAAGTCAACTGGATCCCTGTGTCCACTCATGAGTGGGTTCGCATACCTGTGTGCTGTCAAGAACCAGGGACATTAACGTCTGCCATTCAAAAACTTAAGTAACTTGACTGGCACTCTTCTGTTCACTGAGAAAGCACTTGCTGAGGGACTAGTCTGCTTTTAGCTCTTTTGTGTATCTGGAGCTTCAGTGATCTAGCCAATGCAGTCCCTAACCAAAGGCTGATCTGAATAATTGGCAGTGTCCAGGATTTGTTATGGACACGAATGTAAGGAATGCAACGGTACTGGGTGTTTTTGGACAATGTATATTTCGAGGACATAAACCTCCTGTAAGAAAAGTATGCAAAGAGAGATCTCCTTTCATCTCCAATTTACGACATGTTTCTTCCAATAAAGAAACCATTAATACAATAAGTATACTTGATTAAGTTATTAGCATGTGTTATCCTCACTCAGCCAGAAAGAAAGAAAAAAAGGAAAGGAAGAGAGACAGGGGGGCGTAAGAAAATAAGGAAGGCAGGCAGGCAGGCAGGCAGGCAGGTACATTTTATAGAACTATTCCCTTAATCTCGTGTTCCCACCACTCACATCTGGCTCTCCCCTATCATCCCCCCGACAGGGAATTTGGGACCCCAAATTCTTTTAGGGTATTGAACATTGACTCATTCTGCCTGTTTCCTACTGAGAGAAAGTGAAGTTGGGGAAAGGGACTGGAAGGCCTTGTTCTCCATCAGGAGGGGCATAGACAATCAAGGGCATTTAGCATCAGGGCAGTGCAGAGGTCCATGGTGGCAGTTGGTGGGTAACTGGATGAGGTGTACATAGGGCAGTGATCATGTGGAGACAAGAAATAAGACGGTGAAGAGTTGTTAGAAACATGTGTACAACATTTAGTTTTTATAATGTCAGAGGTGTCTCTTTGAGCTGAAGTTCTCTGATGCCATCTGATTTTTTTGTAAAATAGCGTTCTATGAGCATTGCTACTGTGTTTAATAGAGACCCCTTTTTATGTGCCACATTACATCTTCTTTCTAAATGAGGTAATTTTTTATAGCTTTATTGTGTTCAATTTTTTATGTGGTGCTGAGGATTGAACTCAGGGCCTCACACGTGCTAGGCAAGGGCTCTACCACTGAGCCACAACCCAGCCCCCACATTACATCTTTAGAACAATATGAGGAATAAATAGTGGGGCTAGATGATCATACCAACAAGATACAGAAACATAGCTCATGCCCACCTATATAGGAGGTTAGGAAAATGTGTAAGTCTCAAATTGACTCAGAAAACCTTTGTGACCCTGTTTTTGTGATCGTTATCAGGCATTCTTGTGTAAGAAAAACACTTCCTTTTATAGCCTCTAGCTTCACTTATTTTTGGTAGGGCCGACCCAAGTGTACATCTTGTTACATTAAAAGAACCATTATCTTTCCTTTTAAACATCCATGTGTGACTATATTCTGGTTATGCTCTCTGACCAGGTGTTTATGACTAAGTTGGTCAAAATTGACCTTGCTCCTATCTACAGTTAAGAATCAGCTGAGATTCCTCAGGGTTCACTCTTGGGGACTTGTGAGAGGGTCCGTGGCTCCTTAGCCTTCCTGTACCAGTGGTGCCATCTGCCAGGATGGGTCAGGGTCTTGCTGCCCACATGTGGAGTCGCTTGGAAGCATCGGGGACATTTCTCTCTCCAATGACCCCCTCCCTGCAGAATGTGTGCTGGTTTGCTTCCTGTTCTCCAGGGTCCTCCTGATTGCCCCGAGCAGGGGGTTCGGCAACTCATGGGAGTTGCAGGGCCCTTCGAGGGGTTGCGTCATTCCCTGGGTGCTGGATGACTTTAGAGGGCAAGGGCCACAATATCTGCTGCTTTTCCCTTGGCCCTTTTACGTCCTTGACTTTGGTCATCAAGTTTTAGTTTCAAACATTCAGGAGGCCAGTTTCACTAGTCTTGAAGTAAGAGTGCTGGGTTTTAACTTTAATGTCATAAGTTTATAATGACTCCTTCCATTTAATCATGGTCAGCATTAGTACTGGAAGTCAGCCTTATATCCTGTCTGTCCTATAGGTGATGGCTTATTATCTCAAACTAACTCAGTTTTGTTCTAGCAGACGCAGTGTATCCACAGAACAACAATAGGCAAGAGTTATCAAGCTTTTCAAGAAAAGTACCAATGAAAGGAACGAGAGCACGACACATTCAGCTTCTATAACGGCTAGGAACCACGAAACGTAATTTTCATGATCCCAAACCATGACTTACTTATGTGTTATATCCCCTGTTTATTTTGAGATTACAGTCATCTTTACAGCACAAATTGATCTTTCGAATGCAACTTTAAATGAACTTAAGTCTAGCCTACTTTGGAGTCACCCTAATATGGAATAAGGTGAGAGACAGGGCCTTATTCTCAGGTGAGTTTGGCTTCTTGGCAATCCTCAGGCAAAGTGTTTTATTTCTGAAGCTGATCTTTGCCTCTTTCTTAAATATCCACCTATACAGTCCTCATGCATCGCTTCCTGGGTCTATATGAATAACAATTAACACAGTACAACATTACAACTGGGACATGAATCAAACAAAGGCTAAGAGAGCTCCTATGTTCCTTTTTGTGGAAAACGTGGCAAAATGTTTCCACATTGTCAACCTTTAAACGAACGAGCTCTATTTACTACCTTCCAAAACTACATTTTAATTCCCATTGCCGTGTGAAGAGCAAAACGAAATGTCATAGATAACTTGTTGATGACAGGTTATTTTATCCAATCTCAAAATCTTAAAGAACAACTCAATCCCCAACTAAATGTAGTATTTGTCTATAAATCCGAACATGCCCTGTGCTACAGACAACTTTAGTTTGGAGAACACCAGCGTGAGAAGATTTGTATACTTGGAGAACATGAATACACCTAATATAGAAAGGAGCCAGTGACAGCATCACAACTACACTGATGACCTTTTAAAGAAAAAACTAGAAACCATAACATCAGGTACCTAGAATCACAGGTCTGCATAAGTTAGCAACACTGACAAAAGTATAAAAGCATAACTTTTTAAAAATTTTTTTGTTTTATTTGTTGATTGACCTTTATTTATTCATTTATTTATATGCAGTGCTGAGGATCAAACCCAGTGCCTCCCACATGCAAGGCAAGCGCTCTACCACTGAGCCACAATCCCAGCCCAAATGTATAACTTTAAATCTCCCATATGTTTAGGAAACAGTGTTGATGATCAGAAATGGACTTATTATCTGATGTATAAGTGCATCTCATTGATTTTACAATGAAGCATGTATGTAGTTAAAGCAAACAGATTTAAGATGGGCTTTTAAATGGCAGCGTGGCCCCTTTATATCAGATATAACGTATAAAAGACAGCATTCATTGCTTACCTTGCCTGTATTAGACCTACATAGCTTCCACTTTACAAACTTACAGACACTTACACAAAGTTCAGACACGCATACTTAGTTCTCAGATGCATATGTATATTTGCACAACTAGAACGTTCTTACATCTCTTTCCTAGCTGCTGACAGTATGAAGTTCGTGTAACGAAACAATCCTTAGGACATTTCTAAAATTGTTTTGCACATTACTTTTTTAATAAGATGAAATACTTTAATCTATTTGTAGCACTTTAATCAAACCACATTTTAAACTTCTTGTACTCTTTGCACATAGATGTGTACCTGTTAGAATTCTGACTCTTAGTAACCTTGCTTTCCGCGAAGACCCAGACACAAAGCAGTCCTAATTTTTTCCCATTTACTAACCACTTATGAAATGCATTGAATATGCCCTAATACACATTGTCTTATAGAATTCGCAAGTCAAGAGTTCTTGAGCTTGTATCCATTGGTCGCTGTTTTAGTATTTAAACTTTGCAAATTCACCAGATGTCCCTCAACATACATGCATGAAGTCCGAACCCATTATGTTAGATCTAATTTACTCATGTCTAACGCAGGTTACCCATGAAAATCGAGGCATCAGACAGGTCTAGTTAACATTTTAAGCCAGTTATCCTTGTCAAAGAAAAATCACTTAATGCAATGGACATTGCTTGGAACAGTTCCTAGGAATCGATGATTTGATTGGCTGGCTGCACAGAAAAACACATGGGTTGCAAATTTCAAAGTCACAATTACACTTAGCAATTTAAATCGACGCTTCTTGTTAAACTTTGATTTAAGTCACAGGAATGGAAATGTATTTGGATCCATTAATTAAGTTTATAAGGATTCATTTATCTACAATCCAATTGGTACATGTACATAATATATGGACACATGCACGTATGTAGACAAAACATACAATAAACAGGTGTACACACATATACATAAAGCAGACAGGAAACAAAGATCCTGAAGCTTTTTGGCAGGTATTACATCTCCACAGATATGAGACCACAGCTACAGATGCTTACATCAGTCTCAGATCTGATACTGTAGAAAATAAAATAGAGCCTATCACAGATGTTTACATTATGACTCCAACATAGAGCAGGCCTGCATAGTTGGAAATGTTAGGCGTAGAGTCTTGCAGCCACGGTGGGCTCTGCAATCAGAAGTTCACAGGGTCAGATTCAGTCCAACTATCACTAGTGCACATTCCCTCCGTAGGACTCTAAAAGGAGATCTTTCTTCCCCCAAAGTACCGAAGAGTTAGCCCTAGAACAATGGGTTTCTGAATGAAAGATGACAGGAAATAAAAAAAGCTTATGACTAAAAAATATGTAGTTAGACAAAACCAGACTGAATGGAAGAGAGAGAGAGAGAGAGAGAGAGAGAGAGAGAAAGAGAGATTTAGGTGACCAGGAACAAATGCGAATTCACCAGAAAACCTGAGCTCCCAAAAGAGGAGTTTTGGGGGTTTTTATTGGTTAATTCAAAATGAAGCAGCCACAATTATTCTTGTGGAAGAGCACATGGAACAACTTTATCAGACCAGGGTGCACACTGGGATCAGATTAGAGATAGCTCACATATTGAAAAAATGTGGGAGCCCCAAAAATCTTCAGGTAAAGGCTTGTTAAGAACAAAGAAAAGTTATACCTATAGGGTCTTTCCATTTTCCTACCCTGAGCCCATCTGGAGCAAAGAGAAAATCATCTAGGGAGGCATTTATTGAAAGAGCAGAATCCCAGAGGGCAAGAAAAGAGATAAAAGTCTTTCATGTCCCACAGCAGCTTGGATTTAAAAGTGACATTACCTTCTCTGTCCACAAACGGGTTTGGGCACTTGATCATGTAGATTACATTTTTTGATGGAGTTCAGACAAGCAGCTAAGCAGTAGGGAAAGCTGTCATTTTGAGCATGGGAGGTGAAAACTCATACATAGTGCACTTTGTGTGTGTGTGTGTGGTGCTGGGGATTGAACCCAGGGCCTTGTGTATGTGAGGCAAGCGCTCTACCAACTGAGCTGTATCCCCAGCCCCACAGAGCACTTTGGGCCATTTTTTCCCCTTTTGTAAAACCAGTCTCTTAGGGTGTGGTGTTGTAGTTTAGGTTTCCCTCTGGAGACTGATTTTTCTGTTCCTTCGGCTGGTAATCAGGCCAGGTTTGGATGCAGTAAATTATCAGGCATTTCCTTGTTAGTGATTGAGAGTCTAATCTATCCCAATGTTTTAAAATGCTGGCTAAGAGTGAACCAGATTTTACTTTGAGGCCAAGCTCCCATCTGAATGAAAAAGGAATGATGGAAACAGTAAACCGATGTATTCAAAAAGAGGTACAGAACATGGGCAACCCCTCCAAGAAAACTGTCTCTTTGCCTAGGGGGGTGTTTCCCTGATCCTGGAGCCTCTAGTGGTCAGCAGTTCCTGCCCCTCCTCCCAGGATGTGACCTGCTGCACTTAACTGCTGCCTTACCAGTGTGGTCCTCATGTCTGTTTCCCACAGGCCAGAGACTCACGGAGGACTGGACTCAGTGGGCCTCAACAGTCCCCTCTCTTGCCACTCACTTGACTCAACTATGATTAGGGTGCCCCCTGGTAGCCATGAAAAAGGTGCAAGCCTCTGGGTTTATCCACCTTTACCAGTGTGACTTACAAACCTGGGAGGTCATGAAGCTTTTTGATGCCTTTCTTATCTCTTGTAATAAATCCTGGTCTGTCTGCTGAGGCTACCATCGGTTAGTAAACTTGTTGGGGGAGAATTGGTCCTCACTCACAATGGAGGATACTGACGTCCTGATAACTATTTGGATCACGGGAGAGTATTTGCCAGCCTGTTATGCCTTTGAAATTTGCATTAAACACCCCCTTTGTCCTTTTGGGTCCTCATACTCATAGGACCATGATTTCATATTATGCTCCACAATTTGAAGCAGGAGTTAAGCCTCTAAGGGCTCTGGATGATATCCCCAAACAAGAAAATAAATAATTTGGCTCCCTGAACTAGGAGAGATAGTGAGACAGAACTTGTGGTCTTTTTGCCTGCCAGATGAGAGGAAGTACAGATGAAAAGGTGTCTTGCGAGGGTCTGGAGAAAGCAGTCTTATTTTAAAGCAAGGGGAGCCTTGTCTTGCTAGTTTCTCGTAATGGGTCCCTGCTGAAGAAGTGGACGCCAAGGACAGACTTGGGGTTTGGGTCCCAGAAAGCATTCAAAACCTAGAGATCCCTAGAGACTTAATTTAGGCACTAGAGGGAGAGAAGGTTAAAGAATTGGGGGTCGGTTGGACATAGAGAGCAGTTGGGAGTATCCTGCACACCTGGGCATACTTGGGGTAGAAACATTTCTGCAAAGAAGGATAGACATATAGCTTGGCTCACACTCTGGGAATTAATGGGTCGCCTCTTTCCCAGACTTCCAATCAGACTAAAACTTCGTCTCAGCACCCAAGGTTCATTAGGTGAGGTTGCCCTCCACCATGGGGCCAAGTCAGTCAGAAAGAGAGGCAGATAGTGGTCAGTATTTGGTACCCCTGTGGGCTATCGGGGTCATACTTGGGACAGGAGACCTTTGTGCAGCCGACTGGGGAGGCGCCCTGGTCAGTGGCCTTCAGATTTCCCATGCCTTCCTTTCTTCCACACACCAACTTTCTCCCACAGTACGGAAACTGAAGCAAGTCAGGACCAACATTTCCAATGTCTGGGAGAAGGGGAATGGGCCCCATATGTCCAGCCAGACAGTCACATGAGTCTTATGCCCGGCAGCCACGCTAGTCACTTTTAACAGGCTGATGGGTACCATGTGTTCAGATAGAGTCTGTGCACTAAGAAAAAGCTCAGAGAAGAGAAATGAGAGCTTCCTTGTCCCTAATACTCAGATCCCCATACAGGCCATCAATGTGAAACCAGACAGAGTTTTGAGATGAAACTAGATTCCTTGCTCCTGCTGGCAGATGGGGTTTGTGCAGGCTGCAGGCCTCACCAAGTCCCTGTGGGTTCTTGTCTCACAAATTTGAAGAATAAAATCCGTGGGAAATAATGAAAGGGAAGAGTGATTGAGTTGGATTTCTTTAAGTGAGAAGAGAAAGAGCTCCCATGATGCAGGAGGGAACCTGAGAGTGTTACAGGGCTGGGGCCTCCAGGTTCCCATCACGAGACCTTTTGGTCGCCACAAGAGTGTGTTCTCGCCAAAGAACCATCAGTTTTTCTGAGATGATTCTTCTGTCGTCACCAAGAATTAGAGGTGGAGGACAGTTTAGAAAAGACTGAATGGAGGGTACAACCAGAGAAGAATTGAGGTAACTGAAGAGAACAAATAACAACTGATAACTGATGAAAACCGATATATACCAGTCGGAAACACCAAATGTTGCACGGCTGGGGCCTTCTGGGAGACTGAGGCAGCACAGAGACTCTCCCTTAAAACCCCAATTCTTGGGATCCATTAAGAAAGTTCTCAGACGTGTTTCTCAGAGTAACAGGCATGAGTTTATTTTTATATATTTTTTAAATTTATTTATTAATTTTTCATTATCCAGTAGAATCTTTGTATATTGTTTAAGAAAGACTGAGTAGAAACAATACAATGTAGATCTGATACACTATGAACTATTCAATATGTAGAACTGCTCAATATATAAAAATTATATAAATTATTCTATATAAAGAAATTAAAAACAGTCTACAGAAGATGTAGGAATAAGATTAAGAACATGAAATAAATTAATCACATTGGTTTTCTGTATTCAACAACAGCATTTCCCAAATAAAATGGATGATAAAATGGAAGTAAAATCAGAGAAGGAAAAAAGTGTAAAGAAATGAAAAGAAGCCAGGCGCGGTGGTGCAAGCCCGTAATCCCAGCACTTAGGCAGGCTGAGACAGGAGAATCGCGAGTTCAAAGCCAGCCTCAGCAACGGCGAGGCGCTAAGCAACTCAGTGAGACCCTGTCTCTACATAAAACACAAAATAGGGCTGGGGATGTGGCTCAGTGGTCGAGTGCCCCTGAGTTCAATCCCCAGTACCAAAAGAATGAAGAAAATTAAGTGAGTTTATAAGCATTGCTTTAAAATTAAGAAACTGACTTCATGTATTGTCTTTGATATGTTGAGTAATTGGAAGTCATCAGTAGTATCCTTACAATAACAAAAATGTCTGAAAATCAAATTACATTTCTTGAACCCAACAATATACTGCTAGAGCTGTCAACTGGTATATATAATCTTGAAGAATGGCTGGAAGCGGAATATGGGCTACTTTGGGATTAAGGAAACCTTGGGGTCCTGTAGACTTAGGGAAATCCTCACAGTTCCACAGTTTTCCTTCCAGATACCCTACCAGTTTCCCATTGGAGATTCCAAAAAGACCTCATGTCACTGATAGGATTAGGTTGTGAATTAAAAATAGAGCCAATTAAGGACAAAGTTTCACAGAGAAATACTGGGAAATACTGGGAATATTGCAGTCAGGAGTAAGGGTGCCAGTGGGGGTGGTACACATTGGTGAAACACTTGTAAAAGTCGTAGTCCTCAGACATAGACCCACTTAAAGATCGGATAATATTAGAAAAAACTCCGTTGTCGCATATCTGACTTGCATAACAGCAAGGCTCTGGTATAATAACAATCAATTACAGTTGAAAGAGTTGTAATACACAGATTCTTTCTCCTGAAGTAATGGTTAAGGAAACTCAGTGAGATTAAAAAAAAGTACAGGATGAAAACTTAAAGCCTCTGGTACCTTTAGCTGCCAGCAAGCATTAAACACCAGACAAGTCCTCACCAGATAAAATAAATACTCCTATCAGTTGCCTATTTACTTCATTTTTTTATTATTCAATAAGACATGTCTGGCTTTCAACAAAAAATTACCAGACAGCCCAGAAGACATGCTAAAATGTAGTCTGAAGATATAGTGCACAAACTGATAAATAAATCGTGCGAAGCCACATCAATGTTTATAGCAGCTCACTTCACAATAGTTAAACTGTGGAACCAACCTAGATGCCCTTCAAGAGATGAATGGATAAAGAAACGGTGGTATCTGTACACAATGCAATATTACTCAGCCTTAAAGAAGAATAAAATTATGGCATTGGCAGGTATATGGATGGAGTTGGAGATTATCATGCCGAGCAAAGTAAGCCAATCCCCCCAAACCAAAGGCCAAATGTTTTTTCTGACAAGTGAATGCTGATCCATAATGGAGGGGGGCAAGGGAAGAATGGAGGAACTTTGGATTGGGCAGAGGGGAGTGAGGAGAGGGGAGGAGGTACGGAGGCGGGAAAGATGGTGGAATGAGATGGACAGTATTACCCCATGTGCATGTATGATTGCACAAACGGTGTGACTCTGCATCGTGTACAGCCAGAGAAATGAAAAGTTGTGTTCCACTTGTGTACAAAGAGTGAAAATGCATTGTGCTGTCATGTATAACTAATTAGAAGAAATAAAAAAATAAACCATGCTGATAGTAACGACCACCTGTGGACTTATCAAATTGATGAGAAGCACAGCAATGCATGGGCTTGTTAAGGTTTGGGTGTGAGGTGTCCCTCACAAACTCATATGAGACAATTCAAGAAGGTTTAGAGGAGAAGTGTTGGGTTATGAGAGCTCTAACCAGATCCGACAATGAACCCCTGATGGGGTTAACTGAGTGGTGACTGTAGGTGGTTAGGGTATGGCTGGTGAAGGTGGGTCATTGCGGGGTGTGGCTTTGGGGTACATATTTTGTCTCTGGCGAGCAGAGTCCCTCTCTGCTTGCCGATCACCATGTGAGCCGCTTTCCTCCACCACACTCTTCCTCCATGATGTTCAGTCTCACCTCGAGCTTCGAGGAATGGAGCCAGCCGTCTATGGAGTGAGAACTGTGAAACCATGAGCCCTCAAATACACTTTTCCCTCTCCATGATTGTTCTGCTCAGGTCTTTTAAGTCACAGCAGTCAAAAAGCTCACTGAAACAGAACCCACGAGCTTATGGCACACAGCAGACCTCTGAATGACGCAACCCCCTCACTTGAGGCCTAGAAAAACAGGAGCACCCCGAGACTGGACACGAAGGCACCCTACCCCATCACCTGTTCGCTTTTTAGGAGCCTTGCCCGGGAAAATCACCACAATGGCAAACCTCTGAATCTCTGTTCTCGAACTTCAGTGGAGCCCAGTTTCCCCTGTCCGTGATGACCACACACAGCCCACTCCAACCTGAGATCCCAAGCTGACCTCCAAGCTGATGCTCCGAAACTACCTTCTGGCTGGACCTTGGCCTAGACTACATTCCTGTGCTTTGACAACTCTTTTCCTTGAACAAGTTCTTGGCCTGGTGCATAGTCTTATCTGACCACCTACAGTGACTCTTTGCATTCACACCTGCTCTCTGCTTTTGCTCTCAGGTCATCCCCCTGAGCCCCTCCTGAGGCTGCCTTAACTCTTTCTTAGCCCTTGTCTCTCTATATGTGGATACATATCTAGAGAGAGATACACACATATGTGTATCATCACACCTTACAATATTTTATATTACAGTAATAATATTGTAAGGTGCGCCGTATCACTTGAATGTTATAAATGTTAGACATTAAGATCGGAATGACAGAACTTGTGTTGGCCCAGCTTATGACCACCAGGTGACCCACACTATTCAGTGAACTGCCACTGATTAAAACAATATGACCAGTAAAGTTATTGTTATTCAATAAATCTTGGCATTGGGGAAAGACACAAAAGTATTTGGACTGTTTAAATGACACTCACACCTACTGTGGTGCCTGTGACTCAGAAGGCTCAGATTCATCACTGAACACCCGGGCACTTCTCCCTTCCTATTGGTTCTGCTCTTCCTTTTTTCTTTTGCCACTTTGAATTTCTTTCAAGCTTTCTTGAAGGTTTTGATATATTCTCCTTCATATCGCTGCCTGCCTCCTCCAAGACCCTGTTCACCCATGCCGGACTTCGTCCTTTCCACACCGTCTCTCAACCACCTACAGCCACGTATATTTTAGGGCGCCCTATGGCATCAACGACTCACAAGGAACTCAGGGAACCCCCAAAGCAACTACCTATCAGGGCAAAAGAAACTATTAAAAATCTCCATGATGTAAATAAAAAGCTTACCATTAATGTTCTGCACATAAATTTAAATTTTCCCACCTGCCAGAAAGAAATTCAGATTAAAAATATAAAGCGGGGCCAAAAAAAAAAAAAAAAAAAAAAGGCCAACTATTTTATATAAACTAGTGAATTTTGGGGTACTGACTTTACTCCTGTCCCATAGCTGAAAGTGAAAAGTAGAGGCCACAAGACATCTATTTGTGGTTGTCTGTAAACACATGCATATATAAATACACACATATGTACATGTGATATCTATCCATCTCTAGTTAGCATTACCAAATCAATTTTAAACTTCTTTAAAGAAGCTCCATTCTAATTGGCTTGAAGATAAATATGTCTTCTGACCAATTTTTAAAAATTGGGTAAGATGTCTTCTTGCTATTGTGTTGAAAATGTTCTTTAACGTTCAAGATACAAACGCCTGCCAGGTATGGTGGCACAGGCCTTTGATCCCAGCAACTCAGGAGGCTGAGGCAGGAGGATCACAAGTTCGAGAACAGCATCAGTGATAGGCAATTTGGCAAGGCCCTAAGCAACTTAATGAGACCCTGTCTCAAAATCACCCCCCCCACACACACACACATACACACACCGAGAAGTAAACCTGGCTGGGGATGTGGCTCAGTAGTTAAGCTTCCCTTGGTTCACTATCTGGTACCAAAATATAGATAAACAAACAAATAATGAAAATGGAAAACCCCTTAGTGGAATTTTTCCCATTGTGTGGATTGTGTTTTCACTTTCTTGATATTATCCTTTGAACTACCAAAGTGTTTCGTTTTGATGAAGTCTCATTGATTTCTCTCCTTTGTTACTTGTATTTTAGCGTCAGTTAAGAATCCGTTGGCAATTGAAAGTTCCTGACCACTTATTCCTATGTTTTCTTCCAACAGTGTTAAGATTTGGGCTCATGTATTTACATCGTAGGTATATTTTGAACTAAATTTTGCACGTAGTAATAAGACTCAACCAGTTGTCAACGTACAGTTTGTTGAAGAGTATTCTATTCCAGTTGAATGCATTTCTTATCCTTGCCAAAAAACAGTTGACCTTTCACAGGTGGCTTTATTTATGAACTTTCACCTTCTCTGAGTAGTGTTCTCAATGGGTCTATGAATGCCCTGTTAAGGAGCTTTTGCAAAGCACTTTGGAAGATAAACTGAACAAAAGGTTACCAGGGTGGTGCATTGTTCAAGTCACTGAAAGAGCATTGTGAAGAATGAATCTTTAAAGAACACTCAGAAAACCGGGAATAGAAGGGAAATTTCTTGACATGGTGCATGCATTTATTGAAAAACAAAACAAAACAAAACAAGAAAGTCTTCCCACAGCTAGCTTCATATCCAATGATGAAAGATTGAAAGCTTTCCCCCTCAAAATCAGAAGAACAAAAAAAAGATAAGGATGCCCATTTTCACCAGCGCTGTTCAACATGACAGTGGTACTTCTAGCAAGAGCAACTGTGGAAAAACAGAAAAGTCATCATACTTGAATGATGCTGTGATAGTACACAGAGATAGAAAGTCTCAAAGTATCCACAAGAAAGTTACTAGAGCTAATAAACTCAGCAAAGTTGCAGGAGACAAGACCAACATGAAAACCTGTTGTTTTTCAATAACCTGGATGGGCAATCCAGAACAGAATGGATGAAGCTCACCAAGCCCCCACTCCCAATTTTTTCTCCTACAATTGTTAAGATTTAGCTCTTCCATTTACTTCATTGATCCATCTTCATTTAGTTCATGTATGTGATTTAAGACAAGGGTCCAACATCATTGTTTTGCATGTGAATATCGAGTTTTTCCAACTCTCTGTGTTGAAATAGCTGTCCTTTCCCCACTGAACGGTGTTGTTAAAAATCATTCGACCGTGTATGTGGACCGTTTATTTCTGGGCTCCCTATTCAGTCTTTGAAAGAGAAGGAAATCTTGCCTGTGGCCACAACATGAATGACCCTGGAGGACATTATACTAAGCGAAAGAGCCAGTCAAAGGAAAAATGCTGCATCTTTCACTTATAGATATCTAAAGTAGTACAACTCATGGAATCAGGGAGCAGAGCAGTGTATGCCAGGGACAGAAAGGTGTGGAAAACCTTGAGATGGGAGTGAAAGGGTATAAAGTTCCATTTACATAGGACAAATAAGTCTGAGAGGTGATGTTTACCATGGGGACAACAGTTCACAGTACTGTATTGCATATTGGAAATTCACTAAGAGAGTGGATTTCAGGTTCCCTCACTACAAACAAAGTCACACTGTGAGAAGACAGACAGTTAATTTGCCTGACTGTAGTAACTACTTCACTATGTCTATAACTATCAAGACTTTATATTGTATAATTTGAACCTATGCAGTAAATAATTGATGGCAACACCCTTTATTTACCTTTCTGATGTTGTTATGAAAATAAGGGGGAGGGTACCAGTGAACACAGGACATCAAGCCCTGGTCCCAGCCCCCCCCCCCTCTTCCCACCCGCTGCTATCTTAGGTGTTTGGGGCTCCACAGGTGAGACCGCCACTGCATCTCCTTCCAATTCCTTCTGTCAAAGGCAGCCTGCACTGGTTGGGACGGAAGTGGCAGCCCGTCTCTGAGCAGTTGGTCTCTCACAAGAATGTGGGAGTCTGGCTTAAGAAGGCCAACCTTGGGCTTGGAGAGCACTGTCAGTCCCTAGCTCAGAGGCATAGTGTTGATGCTCTCTCTTCCTGTCACATGAAGTCAATCAATGAGGGTTGACCTCAGCACAGAGGGCCTAGAAGGCTGAGGAGGAAGGTTTTGCCCTGCAAGCGGGGGGGGGGGGAGGGGAGTGGGGGCAGGGTCAACAGAAGTCCCTGGGCAAGAAAAGGAAGAGCCAGGTGAGGGGAAAGGAGGTCCCACTGAAGTCCTCAGGTGCACCAAGCAGACAGGGAGCAGGGAGAGGTTGAGAAAACAAAGGTAGCCAAGCCAGGTCCTATGGGCAGAGTCTTGACTGTAATCATAAATTTTGTCAAGTGGTGTCAGTCAAATCTTCTTTCATTCTTCTTGCTCCTTTCCGTGGACCCCAGAATGGCAAATGGAGGAGAGGTCCAGGGTCTGGTGGGGACCAGAATCCTACCCATTTGTCACGTGGTTCTGGGTGACCAAGGGCAACTCATTTCTCTTTTCCAAGCCTCAGTTTCTTTTATCTGTAAAATGGAAACCCCGTGTGTGTGTGTGTGTGTGTGTGTGTGTTTCATAGCCTATTTATGGCACATTACTTAGGTGTTGCATTCGTGGGTTCCCTCTCCAGGATGAGCTGCCTGCCCACCTCTTTACTACAGCCCAAAATGAGAGCTCGACATAGAGTAAGCTGCTCAGGGAGATGGGTTCAAAGACACAGCGCACATATAAAAGGACAGTACCCACACGTACCATTATCACCTCCACCGCAGAGGGAGCCAGGGCTCTAAGCCAACCGAGTGTGGAGGGGAAAGTAGCCCATGCACCACCTCTCCCCTTTGCGTGGTGCTCACCCACTGGGACAACTGGCCTCTCCCTCTGTCCCTCTGGGCTACCCCAACGGGCCCAGGCCTCACCTACCATCCCCACCTCATGCCCATGCTTCCAGGCTCCTCCCAGCATGCTCCCTGATCACATACACCTACCCCACCACAGGCCTCCAACTCAGCACATCCTGCTCAGTGGGCTCTCCACCCTTCCCTCTCTCAGGGGGGCACCGCCATCTACATGGTCTAGCTTTTCAAAGACAGAAACCTGAGAGCTACCCTTGCCTTCTTTCTGCCCGTCCACCTCCCAGACCCTCCCACTCCTCACTGCCAGTGAACTCCTATGCAGGCTTTGGGGCTCGGCTCAAATCCTGCCTCTTTAACAAGCCTTCACATTGCCCTGGATGTCTCTCCTGCAGAGCTGGCCACTTGCTACCTGTGGCCCCCAGTCTCAGACCTCTTTTGCAATGACAGTGGCATGTGGCCTGCATTGCTGGGGGCACTGCCCTCGTAGGAAGCAGGCTTCCCACACTGTCAGTCATGGCTGTTTCCGGCAGGCAGAAGGTGAGGAAGGGTACCGTCTACTTTCTGCTCTGTACTTTCCCAAATTTTCTACATTTTTTTCACCAAGAAGCATGTATAATGTTTGCACAATTAATACATTCCTTTCCAAGAGAGAAACCTTAGGCCCCGTAAAAGTCCAGTGCAGAATCGCACATGCCTGGGTTGTGCTGGATCATGCGGATGCAGGTCTATCTGGCCAGCAAGTGCCTCAGAGTTGTGAAGGCACATGATCTTTCCCCATGGGTGGGGAAAGTATCACCCAAGGGAGGGGACACCGCTGGGTGAGAACCCCAAGGGATACCAGGACAACATTGAAGTTGTAACTTCCTGGGAACAGGATCCATCTTGCTAATTGTACCATGGCTATAGGAAGAGGGAGGCGAGGGGAGAAACCTGTGGTCTCCAGCCTGCTCTGAGGACACTCTTCTCAGGGCATTGAGCACTTATGATGCAGGGATGGCACCTAGAAGGGGATCTACTTGAAAGTAACTGCTTTTTCTGCAGCCAAGGCAGACAAAAAAAGAAAACAAAAAGGACTTGATTCCTTTGTTGGGACCCAGCCACAATGCCTGAGACTCTATTGCCAGTGGTCAGAAGCCTTCTGGGTTGACTTTTTGTTTTTGTTTTATATGTTCTTTTTAGATACACATGACATCAGAGTGTGTTTGCATGTATTAACCATACATGGAGTATATCTTATCCTGATTAGGATCCCATTCTTGTGGTTGTACATGATGTGGAGTTTCAATGGTCGTGGAACTTGAGACTACCATGCTAAGTGAAATAAGCCAGTCCATAAAATGTAAGGCCAGATGTTCTCTCTGATATGAGTTGACCTTTAAGCATGGATCCTCCAGCATTTCCTTTGAAGATGTCAGTCCCTGGAGATGGGCCCATCCTGTCTTCCCACACCACATCTTTAGGGATTATGAAGCTGGACCTGAATCTTACAAAAAAGAAGAAAAGGTAGAGGAGACCACAGCATCTAGACTACTGCCTAGAGTGCTTTCCTCCCAGCTCCCACCCAGATATCTCTTCCATCTCTTTGGTTACGGCCTTCTTCATGAGGCCTGCCCTGAACACCCTGTTTTGAACCACAACCCACATCCCTCCCTGCACCCCCAGTATTCTTTACTATACTTTATTTTCCCCACGTCACTGTCCACCTCCTAACAAACAGCATAATCTCCTTACATGTATCACCTGCTGTGGATCGCTTGTCCTCCCCCAGCTAGAACATAGGCTTTAGCATGATGGAGGTCTGTTTTGCCCACTTGCCTAGAATGAGGTCTTGCTGGAATAATCAAGCAATGTCGGTAGGACAAATATTTGAATGACTGTATTTTCACTACTAATAGATAGGTGAACTGTTCTGACAATGAATAAGTGGCAAAATCCAGGGTTCACACTGCCCACTCCAGAGATTTCCACTTCCTTGGTTTTCTAGGGATGAGGGCAAAGGTGGGAGTGGGAGGAGAGGGGGCATCCCCAGGGAATGGGCTTCTGTGCTACTAGAGGAAGGGCCCATAAGTGCCCAGGGCAGTCGGGTAGATGCTTAAGGTGCTTGGGTTGGAAGAAGGAGAGGAGAGCCTGGCTTGAGAAGACAGCTAAAATTTCACAGGGCCAGTGTAGCTGAGATGAGTGTATGCTCCACAAAGGTACAGAGGCGAGACTCTGTCCTGCATTTTTGCAATTATACAATGAAGATGGAGTGAACATGCGCTTGCTCAATGAGGCACAGAATTGCTGTCCAAACTCAGGCTTGTCCCTTCACTTTCTGAGGCTCCTTCTACCCACAGGTGTGAGGGTGGGAATTATTTCTCTCTTTGAGAATGAAGATGAACATGAGGTAATGTGGAGAGAGGCTACTTGTGAGTACATGCACCTGTACCATGTTGCATTCTTACAACAAGGCTCTTTCTCGAGCAAATCGTAGTCAGACTTCTTTGGTCTCTCTTTTTGGTCCCGTCTTTACCCTGCTTAGGCAAACAATCTGCTGAACCTTCCTCATTCTGTGATATGTGAGCCCCTCTACATCTGTTCAGATCCTTCCTCCCCCGCCCCTTTAGATGCTTTATTCCTTCACCTGCCTGGAGCAAAAATTCTGTTTGACCAGATTATCAAATATCACTTTACCCTTGATGTCACCTCTTGGTAATTTCCCCTCCACCGAACATCCTTATTCTGCTCATATGCTAAAAATCCCTGGCTATCTTCACTATATTTTGTGTTGGCAGGAGGACTGTTGCCATGTTACAATACCCCTATTTGAATAGTCCTAAACAAATTCTTCCTTACCACTTAGCACTTGTCAGAAGAATTGTTCTTTAAAGAGTCACAGTGCTGGTGACTCATAAAGGACCCGATTAATCCTTAAACCCCTGGACCTCTCACCCATGATCCCAGGTATGCACACCTGAAACTTTCATCATCGCTTCTGACTGAATGATCAGATGCATGGGTGAGTCTGACTCCCAGTGTAATCCAGTGTTTCAGATGATAGCCAGTAGATCTGGAAGATAATAACATCAGGGTCCTGAAACTTGTAACGGACTGAACCCTGACTCTGATCCCAGACTAGTTTTCATGCTACTGGTAAGTTTAGTGAAGGAACTTGCTGGCAACATGCAGGTGGCTTGGTGCAGTCCTTCCCACTTTGGAGACTCACAGTGTTTTCCCTCTCTTAGTGTTCTAAACTGAAAAGCTGGGGAAACATTAGATTGAGTCACATGACTTGCTCATTCTTGGACCCTCTGTT